>JAXIVD010001164.1:27500-95000 GCA_036785275.1 Cancer borealis
TGTGTGTGTGTGTGTGATATTGCTGTTCACTCAAGGAACTTCAAACATTCCTCGTTATTCTGTCGTATGTTTAAGTTTGATTAAAAGCTTAATGTAACTTTCTCTCTCTCCCTCCTCACTCCTCACCCATCCACCGTTACATTCACCATTCCTCCCTCTCTCCCTCCCGGACACTTTCTCTCTCTTACACAAGTTAAATCATCCTCATTATTCCATTCCTCATGTCATAAGTAAGATAATTTCACCTACCCAGTTAGTATTTCATGGTTTACAATTATAGTGAGTACGTCCACTCTGACACACATTTAATAAAGGATATTTCTTGGTAGTGTAAGAATACTTGTTTTTGTGGTCGGTCGAAGGGGAGATTTCTTAAAATCTAGGTACTCGCCTTGTTGTTGTACTTCCCCTCCTCCTCCTCCTTATTTGTTTCTTCTTTTCATAGTCTTTCGTCGTCATTGGTCCTTATCGCACACACACACACACACTCACACACACACACACACACACACACACACACACGGAAAACCACCTTGCACACTGACATATGACATCCTGAGGGGGGAGCGGTGTGTGTGTGTTGTGTTGTTAGGTAAGTTGGTGATAAAGGCTTCATCACTTGGCCTTGACGCTTATACCCTCACCGTAGACTCCCTTGCCGTCCCCCTGAGCTTGTATTGGATGCTGATGCTGCTGTTGTTGTTTTTGTATTCAAGGACACCGTCATGCACCCTCGTTGTACTGAAAAGATTAATGTATGCGTGTACAGCACTTCCGCAATTACGACATAGGAATTCCCGGAAGGACAGTGTACGGGCTGGGAAGGAATTGTGAAAGGAAAAGGGAATGGGGTGGGAAACAATTATAAAAGGAAGGGGAATGGGCTGGGATGATAATGACGTGTTAATGACAGCCTGGAGTGTTGACTTGGTGTGTGTTTCTCGTTGCAGTAGATCTGGTATAGTAATAAAAAAGCAACATGAGTCACGGGGATCACGCGGGCCACGACGGCATGGATCACTCCAAAATGGGCCATGGCCAGATGGACCACTCCAATATGGACCACGGAGACCACTCTGGACACAACATGGCCATGGACGTGGTGAACACAACTATGAGGGCGGTGATTGAGGCCCTGCAGACCGAGAAGGCCATGGACCACTCAGGTGGGTGGTGGTGGCGGCCAGCTTGTACCATTAACACGACCACTAAATGTATTGTGTCGTGGCCATGCATGTATTTAATGTTCTACAATTGTGATTCTGTTATCATGCAAATACTATTCATACAACAATTTTTCCTGTTGAGAGATCACCCCAACCCCAACCGTCCCTCTGGTAAATATTCTGTTACCATGTGTCTGTACTGGCACTGGTGGCTGGTTTCAAGTCAATGTATGATAAATGATTATGGTTATTGATAATTAATTAGTGTTTATTCGTACATCACATTAGAAGTTGTTCATTGCAATATGCTTTCCGTGAGGTCAACTATTTGTGTTGATGTTTGTTTGTCTTCAAGGTCACGGTGACATGGACCACGCACACATGGACCACAGCAAGATGAACCACGGCATGAGGGGGATGGACCACGACATGGGTGGGATGGACCACGACATGGGTGGGATGGGTGACATGGACATGGGCGGCATGAGTGTGAGTATGTCATGATATAACTATATACAAAAATCGAAGGCGGAGGATGCCCCTCCTACAGGGGTAAGAGGCTGGCCATCACCACACCGTGCTAGATGATTGGTTTACAGTGACAGGCTGAGTGTCGTGAAAAATTTGACGCGTGATATAATTTCATTGTTTCCTTAATATTTCCTTGTATGAAGTCTTATACATCAAAAAGGAGACTACAATGTCATCGTGAATAAATTTACTAACAATAAGTGCCAAAAAATATCAGTATAATGCGATCTAGAAGGCAATAATGAGTGATGAAAAAAAAAAAGTTGTAAATAAACTAAGCGACAGAGGTAGCTGAACGGGCCATTGTACAGCGCCCGGTCACCAAAAGGATGGAGGATTATAAGGCCCGTTTAGCTACCTGTCGCTCAGTTTATTTACAACTTTTTTTTCCATCACTCATTGCCTTCCAGATCGCATTATACTGATATTTTTTGGCACTTATTGTTAGCAAATTTATTCACGATGACATTTTAGTCTCCTTTTTGAAGTATAAGACTTCATACAAGGAAATATTAAGGAAACAATGAAGTAATATCAGGTGTCTAATTTTTCACGACACTCAGCCTGTCACTGTCAACCAATCATCTAGCACGGTGTGGTGATGGCCAGCCTTTTACCCCTGTAGGAGGGGCATCCTCCGCCTTCGATTTTTGTATAGAGCAGGGGTTCTTAATCTTTTGATGATTCCAGACCCCCCAATGGATTGCCCAATATGGTCCCATACCCCCTTCACTTGAGTCAACTTGACTGTCAAAATAATGATCATCACCAGTCCTATTAGTTGACAGTATAACTTCCATAGATGTCAATAGCTTGAATTTACTTTAGATATGGATAGCTAGGAATAGAACATAAAAAGAAAATCAAAAGCATTTATAATTTTTATCGTTTATTTACAAAAAGCAAAATAAAAAATGAGTAATGACAAATATTATAAAATCTAATTTGTGATAAAGGACGAAAATATTCTGCTTTAGAAAGATCATTAGTTGTTTTTGCTTATTTCGTTCATGAAAGTTTAGAGTAGCACTTAAGTCTGGCTTAAAATATGGAATGACAGTGCTAGTTAATAATCTAACATTCTACCCAAGTATAAATTATCAAATTTAAATTAATTATATATAAATATCCAGAGATCAAGTCCCATACATTTGTTTTCCATACCCCCAAGGGGTATGGATACCCCCGGTTAAGAACCCCTGGTATAGAGTATAGTGACGCACAAGGTTGGAGTGTGTATGAATGCGAGTATAAGTACAGTGTATGCAGGTTAGTGTATGGTGTGTAGGTAGTATTGGTTAGGGAAGACCACATTGATTCTTTATAAATAGTTTGTTCTTTCTTCATCCTGACAATCAATTCTTACACTTGTCCTACTTATCCTTATCATTTTCCTGCGTCTGTGCTATCAAGAGTAGGTGGACTTTGAGCTCTGATACATTGTGAAGAAGAAAAAACAATTATGAAGTGTGTGCAGTACAATGTATTGAAATAACAAGTATTTCTTATGATTTAATTTTATCCAGACTGTCAATTGTGATGTATTTGTCAGTGTGTGTTAATATAAGATGAATTTGTACAGGACCAGGTATGCTCATTGTATCAGGTAATATTGGGATGAATGTGAAAAACTATTGCAATGGTGAACTAGAAAGGCAGAAAACAATGAGCCTTAACATATTATAAAAGATAACACATGACATGGTTTTACACGGAGCCATCTTTGATATCCTTAACGTGATGCTCTTTTAATGTGTTCATCATGGGCTGCTGCTTCATCCTATCTTGCCAGGCTGATAAATGTTGATAATTGGTTGTTTGTTTCGGCAGTACATGTGAGGCCCTTCAACTTTACTGAGTGGACTACTAAACCACCATTACAACCATTACAGATGAGCTTCCACTTTGGGTACAACGAGGTGATACTGTTTGACTGGTGGAAGATTAACACGATCGGTGGTCTGATTGGATCCATGGTGGGGATCTTCATCATGGCCATGTTGTACGAGGGTCTCAAGTACTGGAGGTGAGGAATGAAGCCTTCCATGTGCGGGTCTTAGATTCTGTTGTGATGCTTCTATTATGTAAAAATTAGGTTAAAAACAGATGAATATGATAAGAATTACCCTCGACTCCATCTATATTTTTGTTGTAGCTTAAACTTCAATTTCAATCTCCGGGAAAGTCTAGCACTGAATATTTCCTTTTTTGTTCAGTTTAGTGTGCTAATTGGAAGCTAGATATTGTAAAGAACAAGGAGGATTATAGTGCTATTGGTTCACATGACATTCTGAACAATAATATGTGCAAGTTAAAAAAATGTTGGTATAAGCTGATGTTAAGTTTGTCATGTTTTTTAGGAGTAACAGTAAGCGTACATCCAGACCTGATTCTTCAAGGGATAAAAATAATGTCAAACCTCTAGTGAGTGAAGAGCCAAGGTACAGAAAGCTTAGCAGTCACACATTCATTTGTAGCATTCTTTTAGTTGTTGTTTTACTGCGGTATGTGTGTGTTATGAGAGAACAATGAGTCGGCGTAATTAGCACTATGTAGAATGTTTCAACACTTTAATAATATACGTACTTGCACGCCCTTAATTAAAGACTGATGTACATAATTTTCAGTGTAAGTTTATTGCCACAAGTGCAGAAATTATACATGAAAATAAGTTTATGTAATGTTAATGTCAATCGTCTTGTAACATCAGATTCATACTTGAATTAACTTTATAAAAAACAGATTCTGCTTAATGGATTAGTTTCATATTCTTTTCAATGCTTTTCTTTTAGTCATCTTGTAGTACATATATTCTGAGCAGGTGGGAGGACTAGTGATGACCTGGCTTGACTCGGGTTGTCTTTACTAACACAACACTTTCCACAGAGAACACCTGTTTAGGAAGTCGCTTGCAGCCATGCAGTATTGTGCCAAGGTGGACAAAAGCAATGCCACCGAACAAGACAAACCTTCACAGTATGTTGTTTTTTGTTTATAATCTATTTATGTAACATTTTTATTTATTGAATGAATGGGGAACACAAAGATACTAATGCCAAAATATGTGTGGGAATATTTTATAACCGTTATGGATTTAGTTGACCTTGCAATAGAGAGTTAGGTTAGACTTTGTCCCTGTGTCACGTTCCTGTTTACTGTTGTTTATGTTCTCCATCGTCCTACGTATGATGGGTATGCGTGGGTGTGGTGATGCATTTTAATCTCTTGGGATGATTTACAGATAATAGATGATAGTTGGAGCTCAGTATTATTAAGCTACAGTTTGGAGCACACTCAACTGATTGAAGTGTGTGGTAATCTAGTGATCTTCCACACAAAATTTTATAGATAATGTTGTGTTGACTGTGAGCATCTGAAATGCCAAGATAGATTAGCGCCATTCTTGGTGCTGTGTTTGCAAGTAATAATAGTTAGAGATAGTGAGCAGCACAGCAGTCGAATGCATGCTGTGGGAATGAGATATTAGTTTAATTAATTGTTGTTTCTGTGACAGAAGACATAGAAGTCATGATGCTGTGCTCAGTCTTAACATTAAATAGTCTTTCTTGGTAGTGATTTCCACCAATAGTCACAAGAGAAATGACAATTCCCTTAGTCTTTCGTAAAACTTTGTTAGGTACATAATTATAATGAGAGAATAGGCATTACTCATGAGCATAATGTATATTAGTGTGTTTCCATGTAATAATGTGTTTTGTCCTTGTTCTGGTGCTGCTGTAGGTATATGGAGCAGATCGTTATGCCCCCCACGTGAGTACAGTGTGTTTGTACAGCATGCTCAGGGTGGTGCGTAGTGTGGCTGCATGCTCCTTGCTGGCTATACCTTGACCTTATACAAGGTGGAATAATATACTTAGGCTTTAGATGGTTTCCATATTTTTATTTTAAAGTAGGTAAGTGTTGTGATCAAGATTAAATGGCTTCTGAGAAAATAGTTTTCAGGTTGATTGCAATGTTTTAGGCTTTTAAGGACTTAGAAAAAACATATTACAGGATTGATAGGAATGCCTTGTGTCTTACGATTGTATGGGTTAGGTAATTGTAATTGTAATGTGGGGGGGGTAAATGTGCCAGGCAACAAAGGCCATATGGCACTATTGGGGTAGTAGGGTTGGGTAGCAGAGCTAGGTGGTGGGGGAGGGTCAGGTAGGGGTTAGATCAGATGAAGGACGTTGACGGCACGGAGAGACATGATCAGTAGGGAATGAGATTTGGCATGGGGTTAGCTGAGGGAGGAGCGTTTGCAGGAGGTAAAGGACTGGGGTCCATATCCATAAGAAGCAAGGAAGAAGGAAGAGGGTCAGGAGCGGGCAAGGTAGGGGGAGAGGGAGAAGGTTGAGAGAGGAGATCGGTATGGGAGTAGTCAGGTTGTAGGGGAAGAGAGAGGAGAGATTGGGCAGCAGAGGAAGGAGGAGGAGGGACAGACGAAGGGGACTGCACCGAAGAACAGGCGGGGTAAGACGAAGGGGGGAGGGGAGAGTAAAGTGGGGAAGGGGGAGAGGGCGGAGCGCCGGGGGCAGAGGGGGGAGGAGGGGTCGGGAAGGGAAGACAGCAGAGGAAGAAGGTGGAGTCGGGGTAGGAGGGAGGTGCTTGGGAGGGGGGTGAACAGAAGTCATGACCTGGATAGGAGGGGCCGGGAGAGAAGGGGACAAGGAGGTAGGAGGGGAGGACAAGGGAACCGCGCGACGATGCCATCAAGGGTGTCACCCTCGGAAGGAGCGGGAGAGGAAGGTGCAGGGCGAGTCTTTTTAGAGAGGTGGAGAGGGGGCAAAGAGATCAAGGCGGGAACAGGAGAGGGGGAGGGGAGACCAAAGCTTCAGAGTGATGTTGTCGGTTGGTAGAGTGGGAGCGCTGGGGGCGTGGAGAGGGAGGGGCAGGAGTACAGGTGATGGTGGAGGTAGGAGTATCAGGGTCAAGGACAGCAAAAGAATTAGAGCAGGAGATGGAGGATGGAGGGGGTGAGGGGGAGAAGGAAGAGAAAGGAGGTAGAGGAGAGGTATAGGGGGAGGGGGCCGAGGACGTGGCTGGAGAATGAGAGGCAGAGGCAGAGATGGGCTTCCTGACGTGCCTCGCGTAAGCGTAATGTGAGACCGCCACGGAAGCGAATGTATGGGTTAGGTGACAAACTGCTAAAAGGTGTGAAAAGTTTGTAAATGAATAGTAGAGCTTATGTAAGAGTGGGAAAGTGTATGAGTGTGTGGTTTCATGTTTAAGTGGGATGTGTGATGGCACCATGTTCAGTAAATTCTGATGATAGAGAATGGAAGATAAATCAGCTACTGTTTGCAGATGATACGGCTTTAGTAACAAGTTCAGGGAAGAAATTATGTCTAGTTCTACTCAAGAAAGCCACACACTCGCACTACTTCCTATTCTTACACAAGCTCTACTATTTATATAGAAACTTTTCACACCTTTTATCAGTCTGCCACCTCAGCCATACAATCATAGGACACTCATCAAGGCATCCTTATCAATCCTGTAATGTGCTTTTCCTTAGTCCATAAAAGCTCTAAATACTTTTCCTTTTGCCAAAAATATTTCTCCCATCCGATCTGCACGTCTTCGCCTTCCTCTCTAATAATAATAATAAATTAAATTAATGTAAATCACAACAGTTATATCGCCAGTTGTAAGGAACAGTCATTACCACTTGGCACTATGTTACACTTCTATAGTATTTGCACAAACTTTTTATCTTGTTGCATTCATACCTTTATCACATCTTGGCTGGCGTTTTTCCTTCCTTTGACTTGCTGAACCCTTGTTTTGCACCGAACACTACAGTTGTTTTAATTAAGGTTTGACAAATTGCACCAAGTAAGCTCCGCCTCCTTCCACCTCATTAGTTGAACGGAACGTGTCCACACATTGCATGACTTACAGTAAATCATTTATATGATTGGGTTTATTTAATGAGTTATACATATATTAAAAATTCAAGTATTATTTACATCATGAATCTGCATGATGTTCAGTACGTGATGCAAATGTACAGGCGCATTCTGTTTGACCAATCCGATGGAAGGCGATTACAGTAAGTACAATAATTGCCTGCAGCACAACGCTTTCCAAGACACAAAATATTTATACCACCCAACATGTATGGGGGAAGGACAACTTGTATTTCTTTTAAAAATAGTATATCCCTTATAGTTTGTTTGAACAAGTGCAGACTGTCATAACATTGATGTGTACCACTCATTTGCACGTGACTTATCACCATCTTGTTCCGAGACTCACTGTTACGTTCTCTTGACAGAATGAACATGCTGAGCTTAGACCACGGCATCCAGACTTTGTTACACGTGGTTCAGATGATAGTGAGTTACTTCCTCATGCTGATCTTCATGACGTACAACGTGTGGCTGTGCATAGCGACGGTGCTCGGGGCGGCCCTCGGCTACTTCCTGTTTGGTTGGCGCAAGTCTGTGGTTGTGGACATCACCGAGCACTGTCACTAGTTCCTTCGTGCCCGTGAAGAGAGTTGTGAAACGGTGGTTAATATTTAATTATGTTTTACTTCTATAGACAAAATGCGTTAGTGAGTGAGGTAGATATGACCAGGAAATACAGTCCACAGTTTTAACATGTTTGCTGAACCATGAGGTACAGCTCACAATTTTTTTTTTTTTTTATATATATATATCATGAACAAGGATGATAATTAACATTATCATTATAGATCATCCATGTTCATCTTTTAAACCATTTATTTTTTTAACAAACATAAAACATGATAGTCGACTGATGGAATGCAGTGTATGCAAAATGATTCCAGATTATGCACCAGTGTAACTACTTGGGCAGTGCAGTGCAATGCAATATGTGATGTTGTGTTGTGTTGTCAGGTGACGTGCAAGGTGTGGGGGTGACGGAAGATGCTGCTAATAAATGTACAAGATAATTAACAGTCACTGGTACTTCGTTACTTAGTTATCACGAGTACTTGTGACAATTGCTTTTAATTGACGTACAGTACACTCGCCTTATACGCGCCTCTGTGGCTGACACAAGACCTCATGTATACTGAAAATGCTGAGTATATTAAATTTTTGCCATGATATACCTATAATGATGTTTTTGGGAAAAATGGAGGATCCTAGAGCAATGACCCATTTAATATATGAAAGATGTTTTCAAATGAATGTGCAGTAATGCCAGTACTTAAAAGTTACTGTGATAAAGTCTGGCTCTTGTATATGAAAGGTTCCCAATGAAATTATAGAAAGTTGAACAGAACGATAAAATAACTTAACTGTTACCATATGTAAGTATGCATATAAATCACTATAGAAATTGAATATTAAATTGTACATATATACCAATGTAGCAGCATTGTGTAATAGAAATTTGTGAAAAAATATTTTCTTGTGTACAACTATGTATTATCATTAACCAAGTGTGTACTGTAGAATACAGTTTATAATGTTAAGGCTCTTTATGGATGAAAAGGCTTTAACATTCCACCATAACTGACCTTCATATAATGGAAGATGATTTTCTATACGGTTAAACATGGACTACTTATTGAAATGAACGCTGACTCTGCCTTACCTGCTAACCTGTCTCCTGCTTTCACCCTGTAGTGGACGTGTCTTGCCTCACACCAACACAACCAATGCAATGATTCCTCCAGCAACAAACAAGAAGGGCAGCCACGTTTTAACAAAGCCCATGAAGCTGTAAACAAATTATCAAAGTCAACTTTACAAACCTTAACACTTAAACCGAACATGCTATTTATGACAATAATAAGATTTACTTTGCAGTGTTTTTAAAACTTGAACTGTCCTATTGTAGTATTATACATAAATAATCTGAAAACAAATGGCAGATGGCATTGATTGTTGACTGCAAAGAATTTTGTTTTTTTAATTTATAATAATATCATAAAGAGATAACACCAACACAAAGGTCTGAGATGCAGCCAGTGAAGGGCATCACTTGCTCACCTCACATATCTTGCATGCAGCAGCATCAGGAAGCATAACTTCACCATGTTCCAGTGTGAGCTGCCGTCGTAATGCATCAGGTTCAGCGCCATGGCAACGTGAGAATGACAGTTGTCACAGAATAAATTGTGCTGAAAAATAAGTCAATATTAACACCTTTGTTTATAAAAAAATATTTAACATGAGATTCTTGAGGCTAAATACAAATGCTGCTGGCTGGGAAATATAGTTACATATATGGTGGTGAGTAAAATAATTATAACATTCATAATATGAATATTACTTTCCAGACTACAATACTATCACATGTATAATCAACATTGAAGTTAAGTAGTTAGTGTTTTCAAAAACAAAACCTGGAACATCACTTGAGCACAATATTATACGCATGTAAACACTCTCAAAATAACATGATGCCTCGGCTGCTGTGTTGTGTACAAGACTAAAGTCAAGTAAAACTGATAACTACTTCCTGTCATCTATCTCAACTTTCATTACCATAACTTATACTATACTAAAAAGGTCACACTCTTAACAAATAAACATTAAGTCTGGTAAAGCCTCACCATCCTTCCTTGGTACTCCTGTGAGGCCAGCTGGATGCTGTTATCAAAGGCTGCAGGACCACCGTGTGCCCGGTAAGGGTCCAGCATCCAGTACTTGGTGGGCCACCCAAAGGCCATATTGTCTTCAGATACAAAGTAAGGTCCAGCAAAGTCCCGGATCACCCCAGAGGTGTAAGCAATGCCCATGTGTCCAATGAAGGGCAGGAACCACCTGTAAGGTTCAATCAACTATAATGTGCCATCCCTGGGTTACCATTCTGTTACTCTAGTTTTCCATCTATAATCTGTTAAAAGCAAGTTGTGTCTAACTTCGTGCTGTTGAGGGAACCCAACCAGGTTATTGAACACTCACGAGAGGAGTGGCAGCGGCGTCCACACGATGCAGCAAGGGTACCGGTGATGAGGGTGATCCATCTTGCCAATGATCACCGGACTCTCGGGGGGACTGGCACACTCAGACATTGGACCAACACATTGGCAAACCTGTGGACAAGGTGACGGTGAAAACCTGTAATGTTGTGTTTCATTAATTCCATTACATTATTAATATTCTTGTCTGAACAACTGTGATTTCTATGAGTAGAAAATAGAACTGCTTCCTTGTTTCCTCTTCTAAAGACTCAGTCACACGAGACGACTACAAGTACCGGTGACTCAACTACCCTCCCAACTAGCAGTCTAGTAGTCCTGTGCCTCTTGTGCAGATATAACTTTTCTCCAGAAGGCTTTTGCTTTCTCAAACCAAAAAATCATTGGTTTATAAACATTGTCAGTTCTGGCTCTACTTTTCATAGATTTCTTCACCTTGTTCACTTCATTCCTATATGCATCCTTCAAGTTCTTTATTTTCTTCCTCAGAGTCTCTTCACCAGGAATCTCAACACCAGTCTCAATCAGTTAGTTAATTAAACTTTTAAAACTGTGCTTCCTCGCATTTCTCTTCATGTAGTTTTCATTGTTTATATCCCACAAACCTTCATATTTTCTATAAATGTCCAAAAATCTAATGATTTCATCCCCTGACCACTTCAAAACTTATTGGTCTGTCATATTTCATACGCGGGAAAACAAACTCAACAGCTGACTCGGTGGTAGTCAGTGGATGACTGCATGGTCACATGAAGTGACTATGGACCTACTACATAGTAGCTGTGACTATGCAATGTAATCATGAAATCATGTACTGCCAGCAAGCAAAGTTGAACATATTTAACTTTAGTAGCTGCGAGTATTTCTAGTCACCAGTTGGACTTGCTAGTGATGACTAACTGGTCACACTTGGTGACTAGGTGGTTACCAGTCACAGCACTACAGTAGCGGTGAGTAAAGTCGCCTTGCGTGACTGAGGCTTTAATGTTCCATTTACACAAGAGAGAAGCTGCAGCCTGACCTCTAAAGACAACTTCTACTACTACTTACATAATACTACAAGCGCCTTACACTTTTACACCCTTCAACTCTATTTCTTTGTAATGGCCTCACCACGCCCAGCCTGGCAGTCCCCATCTGGGGAGGGGACCACAAAAGGGGAGATCTGATAGAAGTGTTTAAATGGGTCAAGGGTTTCAACAAAGGGGACATAAATAAGGTTCTCATAGACAAAGAGAAACTAAGAACACGAACAAATGGTTTCAGGTTAGACAAGTTCAGATTCAGGTAAGATATGTAAAAATTGGTTCACTAATGTCCTTTTGAACATCTTCCTACACTTCCGTAAGAGGTGCACCAAAACTTTCTTCAAGCCTGTGCAGCATCCACACGTGCCGCCGTGCACCTTGTTGTACGTTCACTCACTTGGATTCACCATAATGGATTTTATTATGGTCTTATTTGACCAACCTCAAAAACCGAGATGCCCAGAATATTAAGGTAGCAAAATTTTCATATTGGACCCAAGAACAGAAATTAGATCTAAGTTGCACTAACAAATGCCAGCCTGCGTCCTGAGAAGATGCTGATATCTAGCTGCTCACTGAAACAATACATTTCCTCACTAATCATGAGCTGGTTGACCAAGTTCCTGGTGATTAGGGCATAATAACCACAACCTAACCCTCTAATCTTAAGTGTCCGCGAAAACTGACCTCAACTAAGCGACACCAATTAACCATAACCAAAAGTAACACAAGTAAGTACAAGTATTACCTTCGTACCAAATCTAACATAACGTAAATCAAACCTTACCTAACCTAATCTATAGCCTAACGAAGTATTCAATATGATTTTCATATATTCTCTTACTGTGTTTTAAGGAAATTAACTAAAAATATATAAGGAAGTTAATATTTGGCAGTGCTTACAGGCACCACAGCCGACGTATCTAACTTTTTGGGTAATAAAATATAAAAAGCTTATATAGCTGAGCCTAACCAAACCGTACCTAACCTAATCATAACCTAACGAGTGCCATATCCTCATAGTGCTCCCTTATAGATACGGCAGGTGCCTAACTTTTGGGTAAAAAGCTTATATAACTGAACCAAACCGTACCTAACATAACTGTAAAGATGCTTTACTAGGTAAATAATAAGGCACAGACCTTAGGAATAGCAGATGAATAGCGGATGACAATGCAATACGACTGCCATATCTCTAAGCACTTTGTTAATATTTTGCTTCAAGATTACGGTAGCCCTATAGACCTTCTCTGTGATGTCATCCTTCACACTTACCTCACCCTGTCCCAGTACCTATGACTTTTTCTGATTAATAATAACGTGGTATAACACTGACGTCTATGACATGCAACACTAGTACAAGACAAGCAGTGTAAGGATTGGTCAAAGGTCAAGGTCACACGTGGTTCGCTCTGGGCATGACACTCGACCAACCAATCATTACATAAGAACATAAGAATTGAAGAGACTGCAAGAGGCCAGTTGATAACCTACACGACAGTTCCTTGTCCCCCACCCTTGGAATAATCCAATATTTATCCATCCCATCTGTCATCCCTATCCATACTCTGATCCAACGGTCTTTTAAAGCTACCTATTGACTCATCACTTACTACGTGTCTACCCAGCCTATTCCAATAGTTCACCACACCTCACACCTTAATTAATTACCTGTAATACACAATCATAATTACCCAGGTACTCTCCTAAAGGTGATAATTAACACTCACAACATAGACGTGCTAATCAGGAACACACGTCAACAACACCAACACCAACTCTCCTGTCAAACACACCCCCATCAACACCATTCTAAGCTGCATAACACATTTACAACCCTTCCCTTCCTTCCTCCTACCAACCCTAGATAATCTTATGTACACTTACCCCTTGTAATGACACTCAGATAAGCGAGGGTAAAGGAGTATCACCACAATATATACATCACACACATGTAAGACTTCTTCTTCTTCTTCTTCTTGTGACCTCTTTCGCTTTTTATCGCTCCGTAGGTCCTCTTTCCCTTCAGTGTTCTGCTCCTGATTCCTCTGCAACCTGCGGAGGAGCACCAGAGAGCACATCACAGGGAACACAACTGTAAACATATTATGTCCGTTTTCCCCACGCCTGTGTCAGGAACTCTTTAGCTTCTCTTATGATTTTCTCTCTCTCTCTCTCTCCCTCTCTCCCTTGTGCAGGCCCAGCACTGTGAGGATTCCTCCGTCCTCCTCCTCCTCCAGTCTTCTACGCCACTCTTCTCTTCCTACCACTGCCGTTATAGATCCTATCAACCTGTCTCTTTCCTCATCGTACCTGCCACACTCTACTAAGAAGTGCCCTATGGTCTCCCTGACTCCTCTGCAACTACTACAGTCCTGGTCTAACCCATCCCTGTTCCTTGCATTTACCTCAAGTGTGCCTGTCCTAGCCTTTACTAGTAGTCTACTGCCCCAATCTCCTACATGCCACTTGAGTGCTTCGGGCCTCTCCTTCCACCTATACCATTTCAGTGTGGACTTAGCTTCCATCCCTGCCTGCCATCTAGCTAATCCACCCTCTTCTATCCTTTTCTTTACCTCTCTGGGCTTCATCCTATGCCAATCCTCTTCCAAATTCTCCCTTCTTTTCCATCTATTCGTTTCTTTCTTCCATGACGACATGCTATTACCTTCTCTCAGTACCTGCTTTGCCCACCTATCCTCATCAAGTCCTTCCATCTTCTTTACAGTTTAATTTCCCTTTAATTATTCTCTCCCTGAAAGTACTCCAGCCCATCTCTCCTCTAATGGCTTCTACTGCTGTACTGCGTGGAGCACCCAACCCCCACCTGCCTATTCTATTCTGACTCTTCTCTAGCTTTGCTACGTCCCCCTCCCGGTAATAGGTAATCTCAGACCCATATAGACAGTACGGCACAGCCATCCCCTTCCATAAACTCCTCCCTACTTCGTACTTATTAATTGATCTACTACCTGCATTAATTATCATTCCCGTCATCTTCCTGGCCTTCCCCTCATTTATCTTCATCTGTTTCTCTCCTCCAATTCCTTCTTTACTCACTTCTAGCCCTAAGTAAGTGTACCTATCCACCACCTCCAGAATGTTGTTTCCTAACACCCACTGTCCCTCCTCCTGGCTATTAAACTCCATCACCTTGCATTTTCTTTCACTGTACCTAACATTCCACTCTCGCCCATATATACTGGCTATTTTCTTTCACTGTACCTAACATTCCACTCTCGCCCATATATACTGGCTACCTGCAACATCTCTTCCATGTCCTCCTTGCTCTCTGCCATTACCACAATGTCGTCAGCATAGGCTAGGCACCCTAATCTCCTATCCCCAACACTGACTCCCTTCCCTGTCATCCTAATCCTCACAGACAGGTAAGACTCTTCACAAAACAGCTGAACAAATGGACGCTGGGCTAAATATTTTCACCCACGTATGATTTTTTTTCTTATCTATATAGTTTTGTTTGTTTGGAGGAATTTAAATACTTTCATCATAAGATTAGTTTGAAATAATATATGCACTTACTACCATGTAATTAATTCATTCAGGTGATTCTTACGAAAAATAAAAAAATAAAGTTAATGGGTCCCCGCACAGTTTCCAAAATATTAACTTTTTTTTACCTATTCTTTACTATTTAGATGAACGCTATCCTCTCTTAATTCTAACATTGACACCACCTAACCACTCCTCTCGTTCTTATCGTCCTTACAATTCTTTTTTTTTGTCTCCCTCACCTTTACACCAAAATTTGCATCAATTTTCATATCTCCTTCACTAACTCCTTTGATATTCCTATTCCCAGACTTCTACTCTACTCTCCTCTTATTACATTCCTTATATGTTCTCTTCTTCCCTTCTATAGCCTCCTTTATCTCATCTTTCCACCATACATTCCTTGCATCATTGAACACCATTAATACCTCCTTAACATTTACTCCTTCAAATATCAACTTAGCTTGTCAGTCTCACATAACTTTCTACCATACTCCTATTTATAGCTCTCTCCTATCCATCCTTTCACTAGCTACCACCTTACCTATACTCACCTTTCATGTCTTTTTCCCTGCCATATCTTTATAATATACAAGCATATACACTTTATATGCACTAACCTATCTTGTTGATACATTTTTCAACCTCTAGATAATGTAATAAATGTTTATTTTATCTTAGGTAACACAACATATATAGTGGTTGGACCCTTCAAATATTCCTCTTACTGATTTAACATCCAACACATCTTGCCTCAAGACTACCCCCAAACCAAACTGATCCACAACATAAGTCGTTTTGGGGAAAACCATTTCTCAGCCTCATCACACACATCACACACAATTAAGACACATCAGACATGTTCCAAAATTACAGAAATGCCATATGCATGCAAAAAAAAATTTCCATTGAACTGAGGTTCACTTAAGGCACAGTGGATCTACAAACTAAAAAAATAAAATATAAAATATATAAAGAGAATAATAAAAATTATTTATAGTACTCAAGATCCATAGCATTACCAGGGCTGGGAAAATATTTGTATTTCCTAATGTACCAAACAACAAAGTAAACTTTAGAAATCCCATAAGTTGAATTTATGAACAGGAGTGAAGAAAACTTATACTGGGTAAGTAAATTTTCGTCTATGTACAAGGGATGGCACTCCCAAGGAGTTGGCAAATAAACCACCTGCAAGTCAAGTTTCAGTAACTATTATTGTAGTTTCAGCCAATACACTATCGGTGGTTTTAATAAACTTGATGGTTCATATTTAATTATTAGGAGCATTTCTAACCTCATATTGGCCAGTCAGAAATGATTTCTTGGGATCCACCAGTTAGAATCGGTTAGGTTAGGTTAGGTCAGGGCAGGTTAGGTTGGTTTGGGGTCTATTTTATAAATGCTTCCTGACTGGCCAGTATGGGGTTAGAAATGCTCCTAGCAACAGTAAGTTAGGTAAAGTAGTGGATACAGTATATACTGTAGATGTAGATGAACCTACTGTAGATGTAGATGTAACCTATTGACAGGAGACAAAGACAATGATAATTTGATAGTGAGCCACGTGAAAACATTTCTGGCCGAGAGCTGGCTATTAAGAAAAAGATATTTAAGGGAGTAAAAGAAGAAAGAAGAGCGACCTATGAAGCGATCAAAAGCTATATACCCTTCCAGACTTTGTGAATATGCTACCCGGAATGGAGCCATGCAGTGTTTCTGGAGAAAAAATGCATTATACAATATGTTTTCATTGTTTTACTAAACTTATATATTTTTTATGGGGAGTATCAGTATAATTCTACCACTTCTGTCTTAATTCTGCAGTAAATGTAGTGGCTTGTAATGATGACTGGACTGATGCATGAATAACCCCATCGGGCCAAAATTCCATTATCATTCTCATTCCGGCGTTGTAAAAAGTTACAGTTCAATATCGGCCCAATATCACTTTAACACCAATGGGCCGATGTAGGAAATTTATTACGGATAGGAATCGGCACAACACTTGGTTTCCGTCTTCCCAACATTCCGCCTTGGGGCCGCCGTTTGCCGTTATCGGTCCGATACTTCAATGTTTGCTGGGTACACCTTTAATATAGCCACATCCTTGCACATTCCACAGTCTTATTTTGATCAAGTGATACGGTTTCAATGATCTGAGTTGGTGAGCACAGCCATCAAGCCTCAGAAGTGGTGTCCATCTCCTCGGTGATGGTAATGGTACTCCCGCTGCGCTGCACTGCTGTGTACACACCACTAGGTGGCCTACACACCCACCCTCGCTGCCAGTACACCAGCAGGGATATGGTGGACAGACTAGCAAACAGCCCTGCAACCATCACCACCAACAGGAACCCAAACGCACTGCAAAGATATATACCATTGCGTTGACTCCCTACTATTCCTAAAGCACCTGTAGTTAGAAGAAATGTAATGATAGATGCAAAAACAGGTGTCTTCTTGGCATACCATATATATAAATAATAATAATAATAATAATATCAAGCTTTGTCCTGTGTATTAGAAGATGAGTACTGTAGTGTGAATCAATGCATGACTCCTTACCCTTTTGTCCGGTCAGCTGGCGGGTCACAGGTTAGATCTTTGTCCTTTACATGCATCAGTCTGAACCCTCGGAGGTTGATTGGCTCATGACACCTGTGTGAGACGGAGAGACAGAGACACACAATGAATCTTTACCTTACACACCTAACATACATTAACCACTTCTTTGACTTTCTATATCTTACTTCATTACCTTCCCCTTCCACTACTACCCTTCTTACAATCGATCCTCCTCTTACTCTATATCTTATAAACTTTCCTCTCTACTTATACTTTTCCCTTGTTATTTTGTCATCATTTCTACTGGATTGCAAGTCTACTCTATCCTATACTTAATCCTATACACATACTCATCACACAAACATCCTGGAAGGGACTCAAATTATATACAACTCACACAGTCATGTACTTAGCCATACATACTCTTCACATTTTCACACCTCAAGCAAGCCCTTCACTCACATCATCCTCTCCCCAGTCTTGCGGAGGAGTGAGGTCTCATTCTTGACCCAGCGCATCTTACAATCACAATGCCAGTGGTTGAATTGAAGGGAAATGTAGTTAACTTGATCCCAGGGCAGGAGGTCTTGAGGGAGGGTGTGCAAGGAGGAATAAGAGAAGGTGAAGTCTGATGGAACGATTGAAGACTCCTTGCCGTTCTCTGTCTTGTGGAAAGCCTGCGGGAGACCAGAAGGGTGAATGGTGTTTAAATAATTAAATGGACGGTTAAAAGGAAGATGATAAAGGATGGAATATGAGGTTTAAAAGAAATAAGGAATGAGGACAGTCAGAAAGAAGACACAGACATTATATACATGAGGTTAAAGGTCAAAGAGGAAGGTCAGGTCAAAGAACACATAGAAACAAGAAAGACATGAGGTAAAGGAATAAAACAGTGATAAATTTAGGGTCAGGTTAGGTCAGTCTTACCCTATAGTCAATTTTTTCAATCCATGGCATGTACCGCATGATGAGAATCTCCAGGCGTGTTAGGTCTCCAAAGGCATAGGCATGAATGGTCAATAGCCTGAGCATCTGTTGCAGCTTCAACGAGCGAAGGTTCTCTAAGCCATAGAAGGAATATGCATCTAACGACTGCAAAAGAAGGTAGATAAAAAAAATTAATATATTTCTTCATCTAGGCGAATAAGAGACAATTGGGTAAAGTCTATAGAAGATACAGTATAAGAGTTACAAAGAGTTAGAATTAGGTGTTGCTTACAGTGAAGAGGTTTCCAGAGAGGTCAAGATGCAGGAGAGATGAGCTGAGAGCATGTAGTGTCTTGCTCGGCACCACACTCAGTTCATTGTATGCCAGCGACACTCTCTCCAAGTTCCTGCCGGCACAAACAACACAACACTCACTACAATACCATGTCACTTATTGTTGTTAGCTGAGTGTACTAACCACTACACCACCACCACACTAACCACCACACCACCACCACCACACTAACCACTACTGGAATGATTGTAGACAGAATAGTAAGATGAATGCACACAGAAACCTCAACAAAATGAACTGATTATATGTATTTATGGATTTCAATATTATCCTGGAGTTACAAAATGAGAGGCTTTAACCCATTCCACTTAAAAGCCAAAACAACCCTTTATTTCACCCATTACCACTTTACCTCACCCCTTAACCCCTCACCAACACCCGTACTTTCAAGGGACAAACATACGTGAGGTTAGCCTTGAAGAAGGAGGGTGGGATGTGTCCAAGGCCCAGCTTACTGAGGTCTAGTGTCTTGAGTGCCGGTGTGTGTTCAAGGAAACTTTCATTGAGTGTTCCTAAAGGGTTGAAGCCTATGATTAGTTCCTCCAGGCTTGTGAGCTCCAAAAATATATCCTTTGGTAATGTATTGATCCTGTTGTAGCTGATGTCCAATCGTGTTAGGTTTTGAAGGCCACCAAATGCCTGTAAATATAACAAAACCACCGCTAAGTTTTATACAAAGGTTAATTAAACTACGTAATATAAAAACTCGTATTACTACTACATGTATAAGCAGAATAAGAAAAAAGAAAATCATGCATCTGAAAAAATTATATAAAGGTCATTATTTATCAAACAGGAATCCTTACTTGTAAATCAACATCGGATATGATATTATTTCTGAGGTTGAGGTTGGAAAGAACTCGTAGAGGTTCAAACACTCTTCTAGGGAGCCTCTCAAGCATGTTCTCAGAGATGTCCAAGGAGAGGAGGGAGGATGAGGGGCTGAAGGTGGTGGAGGAAACACTCTTAATGTTGTTCCGGGAGAATGATAGAATTGTGAATGCCTTCGGGATTTCAAGTTCATCTGCGGAGAGAAAGAGAAGGAATAAAGGCTTAGAATATGCATAAAAAAGGACATTGAATAAGAGAAATAAGAGTTTAAACTGTAAAATAGAGGTAGGAATATGGGAGGAGAATGTCAGAATAATGAGTGCATGGGTGGAGAGAGAAGGAAATAAGGAAAGGAAATGGGACAGAAACCAGATAAGGGAAGAGCTAAGTAGAGATAAGAGAATAAAATAAACTAGGCACATGCTTTTGATACATTACTTTCTCTCTTTTTTCAGTATCATCAAATCAGAACTCAAAAACTTAATATTTCCATGGCTTTCTCTCTCTCTCTCCCTGAACTCACCTTGTATGTAGGTAATATTGAGGTTCACACAGTCAATCCCACGATGCCTTGCCAGCACCAAGTCTTCAGGGCACCTACACACCTCCTTACACAAGTCCTTCTCCACTGTGCTCCATGACAGCCAGTTCCAGAAAGCATCACACTGCATCACCACCACCACCATCACCACCACCACTCTTGTTACACCTCGTCCTACACCACCCATTGCCTGTAATATTCAATTCACATCTTTATATCACATGGAGTTTATACTATACAAGTTTCTTTATAGTTATAAGTATTACATGTTATTCAAATACAATGGTTTTCTTACCTCTGGGGTTTGTGTGGGTGGTGTGTGCAGAGGACTGTGGTAAATGATGCTGCGGTGTTGTGGTTGAGGTGTTGTGGCAGAGCTTTGTGGCATACTGATTGCTTATCACCACTAAGCTAACTGACTCATGGATGCTTACATAATCTGGACACTTCCTCATAAATCTCTCACTCCCACACTCACTCTTATCTCAATGCTGCTTTTACCTTGTGATATTAATATTAGGATTATATTAAATACGTTTTTGCTGCATTTGTTTGATGTAGAAGTTATTTGTCATGTTATCTTATCTCATCTGTTATCTCCCATTCACTTCACCTCTGTGTGCTTCATATGCCATGCTCTCTCTATCTCCTCTCTCCCTCGTGGCAGGCTCACTTGTTTTCTTTATTGATTTTTCTAACTGTAGATTAATTATTGTGCATGATAGAAATGAATAGAGAGCAGAGGTGAATGCATGAATAATGACGCAGCCTCGACGAACATTGAAGGTTGTTTGTGTGCATTTGGTGTGACCCTTGAATCACGTGAGGTGAAGGCAGGGAGGGAAGGAGGGAGGGAGGGAGGGGGCTGGAGTTCAATGTACAGTTGCATAGATAAGCCTTTGTTTGGTCCCTGGTGTGGGTGTGATCCCCGCCACCCTCATCCCCTTTTGCACGACTGATTTGACTGATTTGACGTGGTGTTTGGGCGGGGTGTGCTTCTCTTCTTCTATGGGGGCCTAGAGGCTAAGTGAAAGGGATGTATGTATATGAATGACACACACACACAACATGTATGGTGGTAATTGATGAGCATCTTTCATGGTCAAATTTACTGAAAAAATGAAATATTTACAATCAAGTTCTAACATTACAATTCATCCATCTATTACTTGTCCTTCTGTGAGTTAACATTACATTGAATACCTTCCTTCACATGTTCCTTTCCATCATTGCCGGTGTTCCTCGCCATAAAAACATAAACTGATCAATTAATATTTTAGAAAAACAAATAATGCATAAATGTCCCAGTGATAAAAACAAATACTAAAGTACCTCGATCTGCACACACACACACACACAACCTGTTTGTTCCATTGCTTCGTATTGTTCTGGTAAAACAAACACACAGACCTGGTGGCGACCTTTAATTAACTGCATCACAGCAGAACAATAAATAAACTTGAGGTAGTCCATTTTTGCATCTTGCTGCTGCATTTCCCTATACAGATATCTACAACCGGAGGAACACAGCCTCCAGGGAGTGTAGAGGGAGAGGAGGGTGTGTAGTGTGTGTCAAGGTGTGTAGTGTGTGTGGGAAGGACTGTGTGCTGGTGACACCCAATGAACACAACGCACCATCTTGAAAATTTCAGGCACTAGACACTGGAATGACGCACATCAAGTCTACATGAAGTATGGCTGTGTACATAAGTGTGTGTGTGTGCGCGCGCACGGGGAGCAAAAATACAAGCCCGACAGACCTTTCTAATCCTGTAGACTGTCTCACTCTTTCTCTCTCTCTCTCATGTTCTCCTAAACCTTGACATTTACATAAAGGATGGAAGGGGGAAGGGGTGCCTAGATCTTGCCGGGAAAGGTGCCACTCTCCAGCTGTTCATCCCACTTCTCCACCCAGGCGTTGGGACACATGGACTGGAACACCTTCTTGAAGTACTGGCAAGGCTCGTAGTCTTCCCCCTTCAGCTTCTGGCACCGATGGAAGTCTACGTAGCTCTGGTAACAGTACCTGACACAAGGGAAACACACACGCTTAGATGGATCTTGTAATGCAAATATAACTACCGTATATTGCGGCTTATAAGTCGATCTGACACATTAGTCGACTTCTATAATTTGATCCCAAAATGTTCTATTAGAGGTTTACCTTGCAGAAAAGTCGACCCCCCTAAACTATTACTTAGCCTGGCCCAATGTCGGCCTGAGTCACTAAGTACTGGATTGTAAATTAAGTTTTATCTACAGTAAAGTAAATAAAACAATTCAAACAGATTGAAAACACCACTGACTTCAAGCATTTCAACATAAACAAACAGTCAATTTTTACTTTTTTCTGTACTCACCTGTTTCACCACTATATCGGACCAATATTTACTTTTAAAACCCTAATGGTAAGTGTCCAATTACCTACAGTCCAGCTTCAAACGTTGGAACAAAAGAAACGAAACTATCATGGTTGACTGCTCAGTGCTGCCACCTAGTGACGAGCATTCCATTCGAACAGCTGTTTAGGCTTACCGTAAGTCTTAGTAGAATAACATGTGTAAACACAGCCCTTAGGCCAAGTTCAGTAGCAGTTTTCCGGTATCCTGATGTTACTGGTGCAAATATATTTAAAGGTTGCTATTTTATATTTACCCCATAAGTCGACCCCTAGTTTTGACCATAAAAAAATTATTTTAAAAACTCGACTTGTAGGCCGCAATATACGGTACTGTATAGTTTGAGGGAAGAACTGTCTATGATTTTTCTCCCTTCCTGGTTTATATTAAAAAAGGAACTATGAAGAAGACACACACACATACATACACTCCTCTCACTTTACTTTATATAGCTACAAATATTTTCTTTTCTCCCTCATGTACTCTATAGTCTTGATTTTTGTTCTCTTAAAGCAGTTGAAGTGAAAGGAAGGTGCACGAGTATCATGAATTAATTAATACATTGGATATTTCTGCATAACTACTGCTTGGACGATATCGATATAAATAAGTTGTACATACTATACATCATTCATGGTTTTGTGCATACTATACAGTGTTGATGGTTTACTACATGTACGTACTTGGTCTGGTTTTGGTTGGGGAAGCGAGGGTCAAAGGGAGCAGTTTCCATGGTTTCACCGGACATGATCACGCTAGACATCTTCTGAAAATAAATAAATAATAACAATAATAATAATAACAATAACAGGATAATTCACTTGCATATTTAATTGGTTTTGTTCTGTGTTGTATGGGACCTTAAGGGGAAGCTCACCCTCTGATATAGTCAAAATACTCAAAATTGATATTTGTATTTCCAGCGTATACATGTAATTAGCAACATGTAAAAACGCAAATTAAATCCCCTCCATCTTACTACACCACAACACACCCACACAACACAAGGCAGTGTGTGGCTCGACTGGCTGACAGGAATTTTTAACACCTCTATCTCAAAACAAGAAATGTTTACCTTTAAAAAATTGTCAAACTTTGAAAAATCATTGGAACTGCTTGTAAATGTTCATGTTAATACTTATTGGTTGTGTCTTTATTGTGTGATTTTTTTTTTTTCGATAAATTGAAAAACTTGGAGTACGTGTTATTGAATCAGCGTGACGTGATGCAAGATGTGCTTTCTGTGGCCTCGATAATTCATTACAAATTGAGTTTTTAAGAAAACTAAATTATACACTTGCTCTTTGAATTGTATTTGATTTCCATGTAGAAGCAGGTGTCTCTACAACTAAAAATAACACCACACGAAATTAAAAAGACTGATAACAATAACAATAACAATAACAAACAACAACAATAATAATAATAATAACGATAATAATAACAATAATAAGTTATTCCTCGTCATTAATATCCAAGTATTCACTCACCAATCCAACAAGAACATTTGCAGCACCAATACACTCAAATCAATAAACTTTAATCACCAAAACAACATAAAACAAACACAATAATAACACAAACAAGACTTAAATACTCAAGAAAATATCAAACCAGCCGGCCACCATTGAAGAACACCGCCAATCACCAATATTATCCATTTATATTCCTATTAACGCCATTATTCAGGCTTGTAATTGTGCAGGAGTAATTAATGAGTGTGTGTGGTAATTATGAGGGGAAGGGAGTGAGGTTAAAGGGAGGAAAAGGGAAGTTAAAACAGAGCTTACCTTCGCCTCTTCCTTGGTCGTCAGCTGAGTCTACCAATGACGCAATAACAAGTGAGAATCTATATGCGCAATGCTCCTATTCTTCATTTCTTTATTTAATACATTATCTATATTTTTGTTACATTATTTAATTATTACATTCATTTGATTAATTTCTAGTTTGACTATATTGGACTAGAAATAATGGCTGGGTTATTATTTTGATTTATGTATATATTACAATACTTTGGTTAACTTCGTATATTATAATGTATTGTAGTTAGTTCTGAAGTAATTGGAGGTAATACTGAGCCTTGCTTTACATATATTTATCCTCAATTAAGTTTCGTGGTAATTCATGTTTTTTAAGAGTTGACTTTTAAGTTTTAATTAATCTAGGTCAAATTGGGTTTGTTGAGGAGGAGGAGAAAGGGGGGGCAGGAAGAGAAGGCGGGAAAGGAGTAGGAGGAGGAAAGGAAGAAGGAATATAGGAGGAGGAGGAAAGGAAGAAGGAAGACAGCAGATAATAGCATAGATTTATATACATAACCCTCGTCCTTGTGAATGTAAGGAAAGGAAAAGATTATTCATCATGCAATCTTATATAATTTTCTATTATAATTCTCATTAATAAATATATATAACAAAATAGGATAAGTTTATATACATGATAGTTGTCTTTGTAAATGTAAACAAGTCACCTTCATCACTCCTCTTGACAGTGAATTTGTGTTGAAACCATGAGTTCAGTGATCCCCGAAGAGCCAGAAGGCGGCTCTCCCATCGGCAACCTTCTGTCTGGCTCTTGGGAGTTGGCTCAGGTATGTGTATTGATATAATTACCATTTATTTGGCTATTATTCCAAGTAAATGAGGTCATTGCAGTATGTCACTCCTCTTCCCTTATCATCATCAATTGCCTTTTATGTAATGACTGTATTCTTGTTTTTTTTTCTTACTCTCGAATGAATTGTGGAATATTAATAGTTTTATTTTTGTGTATTGCATTGTATTGTAAGTGTCATGACATCAGAAAGTAGGAATAATGATAAATCTGCATAACTACTGCTGGGACGATATCGAAATAAATATGAAGTACATACTATACATAGTGTACTTAACACATATGTACCAATTGGCATCGACACTGCTGTCACCACTGTACCAATTCCAATTGTACCAAGTCGAGTACTAACCTCCACTGTTGTCACTTTCTGTACCGTTTGCCACCACTACCTACACCACTGCTACCACTACTACCCTTCTATTAGGTCCTTTCCCTAAGGCCGATGAAAGAAAAGAAAAGAGTAAAATAAATAAATAAACAGACTTTACTTGGTGACTAGTGAGAAACACAACTTGCTGAATTCGTGTGGTGTTTTTACAAACACTTGTCTTACCACACACGACACATTACAATACACAAACTGTAAATTGCCATACACGACATGTTAACACACACATGAAAATATCTAGCTAACCCTACCTAATTACGTGAGGGAACTAATGGGGAGAAGTAGCCGAAATAGCACTCACTGCACTGGCGTCCCTGTGCTTCTTGCCTCTTCGTCCACAGCTCAAGTCAACCTCACAGGCAGCTTCAGAAGCTCCAGCAATAAATAGACAGTCATGTTCTGATCCTCTCGGGAGCTGTATCCGGGAGGACAGTTTTAGGTTAGACATGAATATTACTAGGAAGGTTCCACGTGTTTTCACTTCCCCTCGCAACACACGAATCCCTTACCTTTCTAGCTGTAGTCTGGACACAAAGAGACTGAGTCACGCTACCGCATCCCTTATATACCACTCGATTCGAGTGACTTCACGAGTTTTTATATTAATGGCATTTATACTTCTTCCCATCATCCCTCAGCTAATTGTCCCTACTCTAAAATTAATAAGGTATTTAATAGTCGAACGAGTGTGAAGAATATAAGAATTTAACCAGTAATTCCGTAAAGGAATCACAGTGAATGGTAGATGGACAGTCGCACTCTGTACACATATAATGACGAGCACCTTCACAGAAGTGTTGAGTACACTTTGTATAATATGTAGGACTTCATATTTATATCAATATCGTCCAAGCAGTAGTTATGCAGAAATACCAAATAATATGTGACCTTTTCATGTAAATATGTTCTCTTATACACGGGAATAGTAAATGATTCTAAATACGTGTACCTTCATCGTACCTTCAGAAAATACTTGAAAACCTCAGCTATTGTGAGGTGTCAAAACTGCGAATGGTCTGCCGAACTTGGGCTGATGTGGGCGAGATGATCCTGGCTAAGAGGCGACCACTTCACTACCTCACCGTCCACCCTCACTGCATCCCCACTACACACGGCAAGGTGGGTGCAGTACTGGGATAACATTGACACTTCCACACACCTCATAATGTTATAATATTTGTAGTTTATCATTATTTGTTAGAGTGACATGCTTACATTTCAACCCTGACTTAAGTGATGGTGTGCTTCGACCTGTGTCCATAAGTCTTGCAAGGCAACGTAAAATCAAGTTAAGTCGGGTGTAACAGCCACACTTGCTTCATTGCAGGTGGCCATTGGGGAAACATCAGCTCCTAGCCTATTTGATGGTTTCTTTATGCACATTGTGAGCAAGCCAAGATACTGCCTGGCCTTCTGCAATGCTAATTGGCTCTATAGGAAGGACATCTTTGACCACACTACCACCAAGGGTAAGTCACGTGTGAATGTGAGGAGATACATAAGCTTTCTGTACAGGGTAACATAATCACACTGTAATTAAAATTATGATAATAACAATAATGTAACCCAATGTACTAGTTACTGTAACATAAAACCTTCCCACAGCTCCCATCACTCTCATGGAATACCTCCATGAAACCCTACCACCTTCATGTGAGCTTGCTGTGGTGTCTGCCACAGGCATCGTGGGCACAGTGGAGACAGCATATCAGGGACACTGGCTGGAATGTGCCCAAAACATGAACCAGGAGATATTGAACTTCCTGGAGGGGACGGAGGACTCACTTCCAAGTCAACCCTCCAAGCGTGCACGGAAGGACAACACGGAGGAGGTCGAGGAGAAGGCTAAGGTTGCATCTGAGGCCTGGAAGTCTAGTGTTGGATACAGCATTGAGGTGGAGCATTACAGTCCGTCCATGGCTGATGCTGATGCTGTCTCTCTCCTCGTCATTCCTTATCATCCCGGTGTTAAAGTCAAGTTTTTCAACATCTACCCGCAGAAGTTTTACTCTGATTTTGTAAGTGTTGTCTGGCATTTAATTTAATTTTGAGTGTTGGTCTATACACTTTTTGTGAAATGATGCTTTGTGGAATGACTCTAGTTGTCTTTTATTCAGATTATCCAACACCTCTGTTTTCAGGTTCTCATTTGAGCTCCCTTCGTGCATAGACAAAATTTTGATCAACATTTGCTTGATTAATGTATTACTTCCATGTGTTAACAATGAGTGACTATATAGTGTTGAGTGTGTTAGTGTCTCAGCCAAGCTTCCCCTTTTCAGCGTGGAGGCAAAGTTTCCACGGACAAGCTGGAGATATCAGGACAAGAGTTTAATGACCTAGTATCTCTCTCCCCTTGTGACCACCTCGCCTCACTCCTTCTCTTTGACACTGGCTATGACGACGACTTCACTGACGGGCTCGTGAAGGCAGCTCTCAAAAGGTGTGTGGATTGGTATTCAAAACCATATCACAAGGCTATGTTTAAGGGAATCAATAAGTAAAAGGAGTAGTAGTAGAAGGCAAGTAGGAGACATGAAAGAAAGCTGATGTTTAAATAAATTTTGGGTAGATGTCTCTTTTGTTATTTTACATATATGAATCTCTCTCTCTCTATCTCTCTCGCTCTATCTCTCTCTCAACCAACACAAACACCCCCAGAGAGAACTACAAGGTGGCCCTGGGTGGAGGTGTGGCTAATGAACTTCAGAGTAATGGCAAGCTTGTCCCCACCACGGACCACATCTTTGGGGTGGCCGTGAGTGGCCCCAACATCATGGCCGCCTCGGTGGTGATCCCGGCCAGTGTCAACAACCCCATGCATGTCGGACGCTACATGTTGATGGTGAGTTGATGATGATGATGATGGTGTTGCAATGAGTTGATGGTGATGAGGTGAAAGTAGGAAGTGTTTGGATAGGAATGCTTTCTTTGTACACCTGGCAGGTTTTTCTTTTTTTTCTTCTTTTTCCATATATGTCTTAATTCCCTTGGTGCCATATGATGTTTTTGAATGGGCTCAGGATTAAGGAGTGACAATCTTTCCTGGAACTTTTATATTTCCAGCAAATGTCAAGGAGCAGAAGAGGCCTCCCAAGTGAAGGTTGTAGTTGTAGTTGTAGTAGTAGTGGTAGTGGGACAAGTGGTTTAAGTGATCCTTTCTTCCTGCAGCTGAAGTCGTGTGGTCTGCCTGAGAAGCAGAGTGTGGCCTTTATGTTCACGTGTTGTGGTCGGGGTTACAGTTCATGGCGACCCGTTGCTAAGTTCAAGTGAGTGATGTTGGATTATTAATGTTTTCAATTCAGTAACATTGTCTTTATCTTCCTGCATTGATGACACATTCCACAAAATAATTCTTTCATTACCCAATCAGCTATGAGAATGTGGAATCGAAGGCCTTCAGGAAGATCTTCCCCAACACACCAATCTTTGGCATCTTTGGCCAGGGAGAGATAGGCATCACACACCTCCCTAAGTACCCTGTGAGAACCACCGCCACACAGGAAGGGCCGTCACCTAGGCAAAAGAGGAGGAAGGCTTTCCACCAGTACTCCACCATAATTGTTCTCCTCTCATTTCTATGATCTTGGTGAGTGTCTGTGTCTTGAGAAGTACAAATGTTTATCTTGTTTCATCTTCATCATGTCTTCCTTCATGTCAATGCTGTATCCAACACTAGACTTCCAGGCCTCAGATGCAACCTTAGCCTTCTCCTTGACCTCCTCCATGTTGTCCTTCCGTGCACGCTTGGAGGGTTGACTTGGAAGTGAGTCCTCCGTCCCCTCCAGGAAGTTCAGTATCTCCTGGTTCATGTTTTGGGCACATTCCAGCCAGTGTCCCTGATATGCTGTCTCCACTGTGCCCACGATGCCTGTGGCAGACACCACACCAAGCTCACGACAGTTGTTTTATATAATAGACACAGGTAGACATACCATTTCTCTCTTTCTCTCAGGTATGTTTCTGTCCTTGGAGTACGTATTGAGTGGTAGCATCCATAGCAGTAGTAATAGTAATAGTAACCATAGAAGTAGTAATGATAGCAGTCCATGTACAGGAGTCCTTGGTATACTTGTTGAGATATTTTGATACTGTTCAGGGGATCATAGTGCAGGATGCCTTCACATTATCCTTCGTGTCTTTCCAAAGAGGCTGACGCGACACTGTATGTGTTCTGAAGGCACACTGTGTTTACATATGAATCAAGCTTGGCATGAATGGTGATAATTCTTAGCTTAATGTTCATTTGGTTAGCGTGCAATAAGTTGTGCATAATGAGTCATTAATACTCACTAAACGTTAGGTCATAATGAGTCATTAATACTCACTAAACGTTAGGTCATAATGAGTCATTAATACTCACTAAACGTTAGGTTGGAAGGCTCGTGGTGTGTCCTGGTCAGACTTACTACTGCTGCATTCCATAAGCATAATGTCAATTATTTATGTTGACAGTTGAGGTGATTGCTGCGGAGGCAGTAAAAGACATATGTTGGTTATAGATATACTTTGTAATATATGTCTATGTAAACAAAAGAAACTGGCAACTGTACAACACCAGAAACCAACAATATGCATCACAATAAAGTTCACATTCATAAAGGACAGTTATTGAGCCAAGGTGAAGAGGTAACAGACTACTCGTCACTGCTGCTTCATCACCTTTCACCCACAAAACACTTGGAGTGCATTTTGTTATCGCAGCGGCCACAAAATATCTCTTCATGACACAAGCACTTACTGCACACATGTCATTCCTTTGCCTTGAAAGAGTTCCCAACCCTTGTGTGTGGGGCAGCGGATGATGGGTTTTGTGAGAACTGATACTAATATTTGTATTGCTGTGATAATATTACATGAATGGATGACACCATTTGCTTTTCCATGAGTATTTGTTGTTACTAAAAGCACTACTGTTGTCATTACCCTTGGAGGTGAAGCTCAAACTTAAGCTGCCATCAGTCACCACAAAACCCAGCAAGCACCTGGGAAAATGTACTCATAGGAACGTGTAACAGCAGGAATCATTACTAATTACAGAGTGAAGTTTTGTACAGGGATCCTATGGGTCTGGTGTGTGTGTGTGTGTGTGTGTGTGTGTGTGTGTGTGTGTGTGTGTGTGTGTGTGTGTGTGTGTGTGTGTGTGTGTGTGTGTGTGTGTGTGTGTGTGTGTGTGTGTGTACACTATGAGCACAGTAGGGGATCTGGATAAAGTGTCACCTTGGTATTGAGTGTGTGGTGTGTGGTGTTTACATTCATGTTCTGCCCAAGACAACCTGGTGGTAATGTGCTGGCCACAAACATTCAATTATAACTCATCTGCACCAACATAACTCCCATGATCTACCAGCAAGGAACTTGTTACTTATTACTAACATAATAAATGCTGTCTAATTTTTAAAATGACTTCCTTGCTATAAGTGCACTTTTGCAATGACTCGGGTCAACCTGACTGTTTGTTCCTGTAACCTGTTGTGGCGGGTAATGTTGTGCCGGAACACCTTAACACCTTGTTACTCAATCTGACTCTATGGCCAAAATGGTTTGGAGGAGCAGATCCATGGCTCATGATGGCAGTCGTTTACACTCGCCTGTTAGGTACAAGTATAAGATGAAAAAATCACGTGTGATTGGTGCAGATGAAAAATAGGATTCATTATTGAATAAATGTATGAAACTCAGACCTTGGGAGTAGATTTAAGAGGAGACCACAATGTGGAGGTAGAAAGTATGGCCATCCTCTTAGAGGGAGTTCCCGGAGGGGACAGAGTCAAAGTGAAATTCTTCATGAACTAAGATTTTTCAGGTGACCATGTTAGATCTCCACACTTGAAATAATACTTAAGCTGTTATGTAGCCAAGCATTCAAACTAATACAGATAAATCTGCTTCACTTTGTGGTAATCAATTTGGTCACTTCTGACAAGATCACTTCAAACATTTCATATTCATATTCGTCTGAACTTAGCAGAGTTCTCATTAATAAAGCTCTGCTGTAAATAAAATAACATATTGTAAATTATTATAATTTTGTATAAAGCTTCAAGTTTTTAATGTTAATCCAATGTTAGTTGTAACTATAATAAATGCATTGCCTTAGAAAATTTGTATCAGTGAACCTTTATGTATATACCTTCATGAACCATCTGCTCACAAGTACCCAACTTGCATACACCGTTATAACCTACACACTCATACTTGACCAAAAAAAAATCTTCCCTAATGGCACTGGCAGAGATTCTCAATTGAGATAAGTGTTCACACACACTGGACTTCACACCTCACACGGCTAAGCGAAGAAAAATTTTAAATTGGTGGGTAAGAAAGCTGGTAAAAATCTGCACTGCACTCAAGATGAAGGACAGTAATTGTGTTATGGTGTAATGACTCCCTCCCCCCTCCCAACCCCCTCCGTCACAGCAAGGAAAATAGTGGGATTATGATGGTAATTGTTAAAAGGTTTCCTAATTGATAAACTCCACTGAAAATTTTGGAACAAACAAAATTATAGATAAACCTAATGATAAAACAAACTGCATTAATCTTTCACACACATGCACAGACACACACACACACACACAGACACACACACAGACACACACACACACACACACACACAATACATACATTTCTTCCTATGAGTAAGTCTTTCTTAGCATCAATGTAACCTTTCATCAAGACACCCACCATACATGCCTACCACCACTACCTTTCCTTGGATGACAAAGTTATAAATTCACTATGTACAGACATGACAATGGGCACAGGTGTAGGGAGGAGGAGGTGACGGTACCATCACCATCCTTACAAACCTACCGTGGGAAATGCAACTTACTTCTACGTGCTATGAGGAAAAAATATCTTCATCCCATACATACAGATTGCCGAGTTCAGAGTTCAGGCTTCACCTCCTCACAGCTGGAGTCCCTCGTAGCTTGGGCCCTCGGTGGGTGGCTCCTGCTGGCGTAGCTTGAGGTGGGTGAGGGTGTTGGTGAGGTGGCGGGAGATCTGATCTGTCTCGTCGGTAGTCTCCAGGTTGGCCAAGTCTTCACTCACTTTACTCACCAGTTGGTTCAGCATCGCCACTGTCACCTGTAAGGATTTAATGTTTGACACAGAATATACTCACTTTGTTTTCATTCACTACATGACAATGCACCAAGTGTGTTTCCAATTACATGTTATCATCTACACACTATTTCAATCAATGGATGGTAGTGTTAGGTGGACAGAAGCTGGCCTTTTACAGCCTCATTATATATTTATGTTGTTATGTTGTCCCTCAGACCCGGTAGTAATAGTTTAGTTTCAAGTGTACCTGAGAGTTTCCTTTCTCATAGAAGTAGATGTAGTGGTTGAGGAGTTCCACAAACAGCTGGATCTGTGTGGACGGATCCATGCACTGGTTGGCGATGCGGACGGCCTTCTTCAAACACTCCAGGACTCGCTTCTCATCCCGCAGCTGAAAAAACACCACCGTGCTCATAGTGTGTGTTGAGTACTCACACCACCATTACAACGACCCTTTCCTCCATCACCATGCACAGTAATGGTAATGGTGTTAGGCTCATGTGAGTAGTAAGACAACTCAATTCATCAATTTTTCCAGTATTGCATCTACTACAAAGAATATAAATCCAAGTCAATCCAGCAATTGTTCCAGTGATGACCCGCTCCACCCGGACACCCACACCCACCTCTTCCTTGTTGCTGAGCTGTGAGCGAGCGGACCAGAAGAGGTGAGAGCAGGTGGTGACGCCTCGTGCCTGGTCGGGCTTCTTGAGCAGCTTGGAGGCAGCCAAGGCACACTGGGTCCTGAGAGGCTCATGGTTCTCCTCACTGAAGCAAGTAGTCTGCTGGAAGGTGCCCATGATGAGGGTCATGGCTGCTAGCTGGGCCTTGCTGTCACTGATCTCATCCTCATACAGAGAGAACGCCTGCCAGGGGGAAGGATGGACAGTCACTCAATGCATGGTTATCAGTCACCTTTGTCAATATGGAAAACTGAAATATGATGCTGAACTGTCTCCAAAAAAAGCCCAACCAACTAGGTATTAGATCTTCCAGTCAGCGCCATTATGAATACAAGACATCATTATGTAAACAGGAGCTGCCTTGTGTGGGCCAAACAGCCACTTGCCAATTCGTTTCATCTTTAGACTTGAACACCCACCTGTGACATGAACTCGTAGGCGACTGTCTCATGGTTTTCAAAGTCAATCTTGTCGATGGCAAGGGCGCCCTGCAGGAAAAGTCTGAGGGGCAGCTCTGCGTACTCAGCCTTGATGAGCGCAGTGATGGTCTGGTGACAAAACTGGAAGATCTTGTGCACCTTCTTGCTCCACTTGTCATCCTGAAGAAGGAACACAACACAATGCAATACAGGACACTCATACTTTCCTTTTTTTACGAGGGAAGTCACATTATATAAAGGAAATTAATGAGACCCAGAAATCACTTAAACTACTTGCAATATTTTCTGACCAAGCTGTGTTTCAATAATGTATCAGTAATGTAATTAAAACAGAATCTTTTCAACATACCCTCTCTCTCTCTCTCTCTCTCTCTCTCTCCCTCCCTCCCTCCCTCCCTCCCTCCCTCCCTCCCTCCCTCCCTCCCTCCCTCCCTCCCTCCCTCCCTCCCTCCCTCCCTCTCTCTCTCTCTCTCTCTCTCTCTCTCTCTGTCAGCTTACCACATCCCTTTCCTGATGGTACTTGAAGGCCAGTTGGTAGGCCTGGAAGACAAGGGGAGGCAGAGTGTACAGCACCCTCTTGTTGCCTCCAACTGTGAGGTGCTTGCGTGCTGTGGTCAGGATGAGGTACTGCTGGTCATTGGAGGAGGACTTGAACAGATGGATGAACCTGAGGAAAGACAGCATCAGTATGACAGATAGTAAAGGAGGAAGGTATTGAATGAGTGCTTCCTCAGGGGTGTGACTAGACCCTTCCTCACCTGGCCAGGAGTCCTTGTTCCTCTGCCAGGTCCTCAGGGTCAGGCTCCACTAAGGGCTGGTCACTCTGGTCACCGATGATTGAGGCGACCATGGACAGCACTGCATCCACCTGTTCAAAGAGGAAGGAAGGAAGATGAGGGAAGGCAAACAAGATATCTTCACCAACCCTCAATTAGTTATCTGGTTATCAAGGATTCTGTTCACTCCCTTGACGCTACACATTCTTGACTATTTATCAAGGGTCAATTAGTTATGAAGGTGAGGTCAAGGGTCACTCACCTGGTCATGGGCGGGTACGCAGGTCTCGTTCTCCACTGCGTTGGTGACCAGGTACGTGGCGAGCACCTTCCTGCCGCTGTAGTCCAACAGGTTCAAGAGAGGTGTGAAGCACTTGAGCTGCAGGACCGTCAGCAGGTTGTTGTAGTTGTCACAAGGGAGGCGCAGCAGACGACTCAACTCCCGGCCCAGCGCTGAGCCTGAGTGTATCCTGAAGGAGAGGACAACAAGGTGATGCGTCAAGGAGGGAAGTGGAGACATTAATGAAGGGAATGGATACTGTTACTTTCCTTCTTTATATTATTGTCTATGAGCAGAAGGTTATGTTTTGTGTTATGCTGTTTGAACAGATTTTGAGAGGAGGGTCATCCCATCCCCCTCATTCCATCCCTATTAACTGCCTACACACTAAACATCAACACATCAACACACTACACCAACACACCAACACACACATGGTCAAGCAATCACTTACTTTTCAATGTTGAATTTCTGGAAGACTTCAAGTGTGTTTCCGAGCACCTTGTCAACATAATCAATCTGGTCTGAGTAACACTTCTGTGCCAGGTTAACGAGGGACACCTGCAGGCTGACTGTGTCCTCCATTGGCATGTCCGGCCGGGACTGTTCACCCGACAAGGAAGGTGGAAGGTGGAAGGTGACGTGGGAATGGGTGAAGAGATACAGTTAAATATATTCATAAATGTATAATGTCCAGTGTCTTACAACCCTTAAATAAGATAACAATGAGCAGAAAATTCATAAGAAGTAAATAATGTTGAAAAAAAGTTAAAAATAATGTTAAAATAAACTAAAAATCCATCACCAACTCCCCTTACCTTGATAACTTGTGACACCTGCTCAGAGAATATTTCAAACAGCTTGATGTCATCGGGAATGCCTGTCCCGTCCTCTCGGTGGGCAAAGTTAGCGAGGCGATCAATGAGGGAGATGATGATGTTCTTGACGTTGACTTCAGAGTGCAGCTCAGCGCAAGCCTTCAGGAAAGCACTCAAGGTTTGAAGGTGGAACTCATCTGGAAACACCTGTAGACGAGGAGGAGGAGGAGGAGGAGGAGGAGGAGGAATTAGAATCTTAACACAAACTATCAAATATCCTCTTAACTGGTGCTTGAGTTACTATTTTCTTAACAACTTGATTAGTGTGATTGGTGGTTAGTAATTACAGGTGAGGTCGTCACTTCCTACCTGAATGATACACTCCATCAGGTATTCTTGGGACAACGGGTCACGGCAGCTGACGGCCTGCTCAAGGATGCCCGGCAGGACCATCTAAGGAGGAGGATGACCACAAGGAATGATACAAGAACAAGAAAATTATGAGATCCTTCAATGATGTCACAGAATTCACCTTTCCAATTAGAAGTAATGACACCTGGAATTAATTGGATGTGGAGGTGATGGTAGGATAGATAACTTTAACTCTACCTTGGTTAAAATAGATATAAGATAGGAGAACACACATACACACATACACACACACGCACACACACCTTCTTGTAGCGATGCACGTCCACGAACTCAAGCTGTGAAAGCCGTACAAGGTTGGTGCCCACGAGGATCCTTAACTCCTGTCGCTCCTTCTCCCTCTTCTCCTTCTCCCGTGAGTGTCCTTGGTGCTGCATCCTCACCCACAGCTTGTTCATCTCAGCAAAGTTCATCAGAATGAAGTCAACACTGTCCGAGATCTTGTGGGGCGAGGGAAGGAGAGAGAGAGGGAAGGATGATAAGGTGGTGAGGAATGAAGGATAGAAGACATGAGTGAGTGAATGAGTGAAGGTAATAAGTTTAAGGATGTGTGTGTGTGTGTGTGTGTGTGTAGATAAATAGATGAAAGAGAATATAATCGATGAAGTATAACAAGCTGAAAATCAAACAGCAGAGAAAGCATGTAGGTAGATGTATATGATAACACACAAACAAATAAATAATAAATGAATAAATAAATGAATAAATACAAATCCTACCGTTCCAGTGGGGTGATCATCCTGGGTGGAGCCGGTTGAAGGTAGATCCACGTCCGGTAGAATGTTACGGCTGCATTGCAATAAGTAGTTTCTGGCAGCGGAGAGGAAGATAAAAACTCATTCACCTTCGTGGCACTGAATGAATAACTGACTCACACTATCTTTTACTCACTTTCATTATGAGTATGAGTTAAATTCTCAGATACAAACAGACAAACAGGAGCAAATAGGTACATACAAGGAGGCAGAAACCAATTAGTAAGCACAGAATAAACAGACAAATCAACACATGGAGCTTACAACACACAGGTTAACGAGGACACACACCTGAGGAAGAGGCCGCGGAGAGGGTGCTGAACGCCTCGGCACATCTCCACCAAGTCCTTCAGGATGTCACGCTTGCAAGTCTCGTTTGTCTTGATGTAAACGAGGCCGACGGTTATCAACAAGTACCTGTGTGATGGCGGATTAGTGGTGGAGGGGAGGTGGATGCAGAATGAGTGGAATGGATGGTGGTGGAAGTGATGTAAGTGTATGTGGAGGGGAAAGAATGAGTTGTGGAATGGTGGTGGTGAGGGTGGTGGTGAAATACATCTTTTTAGTATCTCTGGAGGAATAGGAGAGTGAAATGTAAAGGAAGATCTATATATGAGAGATGCTAAGAGTGGATAAATAACTCCATGTAAAGTACATGGACAGTACAATGCTCCCTCCAATTTTGCATGAAACTGGTCGACATTGCAGGCCACAAAATGCGAATTCACAAAATTGGATTCCAGATCAAGGAAGCCTAAGATAGACTAACTCAAAAAAAATATCAGAAATGGCAGGAATGAGAGATATAGCAAAAGGAATCATAGGAGTGTAGTTGATAAAGATAAATGGTATGTATTAGAATACTTTAATAAATTCTGAAACAGGCTTCTATATGTTAAATACTTACAGTCGAGGTACAATGTTGCCAGCGTATTGGACAAGTTCATAAAGATCCGCCACTCGCTGTCCCTTCTGGAACTCATCGACGAGGTACATTTCCAGGTGACGCAGCTCATCGCAAATACACATGTCTGGGGTGCATGTTAAGGAAAGGTGCGTGCATGCGTGTGTGTGTGTGTGTGTGGTATGAATCTGTTTGGCTACCTTGTTAGTTAATGTTTGTATGGATCTCTCTCTCTCTCTGTCTCTCTCTCTCTCTCTCTGTCTCTCTCTCTCTGTCTCTCTCTCTCTGTCTCTCTGTCTCTGTCTCTCTGTCTCTCTCTCTCTCTCTCTCTCTCTCTCTCTCTCTCTCTATAGCACCAAAGGATACATAGTTCATAGTAAGTCTTGGGGGAGAGCAGTGAGGTCCTGAGTTCCCCCAGCATGTTGGAGGCGTGTTTGAGGCCATCCATGAGCCGTCCTTTGTCGAGACAGCGCTTCATCTGGAACGCCTGGCCTCGCACGGCACCCATCGCCTCATCCAGCAGCTTGTCCTGGTCATCCATCGGTGAAACCATATCTGGATGAGCAATTGTGGCTTCTGTTTCAGTCCTGGAGGGTGAGAATGGTGGTATAAGTGTGTGTTTACCTAGTGGTAGTATACAGGGCCTGAGCTAAATTCGTGTGGTCCTGTCTCCTTATCTATATTTGTCCAGTTTTTCCTTTAGTTAATGTACGTTCTTTGCCATTATGTATGTGTGTGTGTGTGTGTGTGTGTGTGTGTGTGTGTGTGTGTGTGTGTGTGTGTGTGTGTGTGTGTGTGTGTGTGTGTGATTTATTAAGTTGTAACACAGTGTACAGGTTTTAGTTTAAGTAAAGTCCACGCTATACTGACTCTATATCTGTTATTATCTAAACCACTTCTAAAACTCCTGCATATTCCTTGTTTGCATCACCTTCATATGTCACAATTATTTAATCTTAACCAACCTAACTACAACACACTCACACAATTACTCAAACTTAACCAACCTAACTTTAACACACTCACCCTGACATAACCCGAGGCATAACTGATATTATGGTATTTCTTTACAACTACTGCTCCACCTCTTTTCTATTTTCTCTCTTTCCCTATGCACAACAAACTTAAATTACAAACAAATAACACAACATATTAAGCAATCAAGTCTACTGATGACACACAAAAGCTGCTTCGAGTGTCCTTAATGGGTAATTATCTACAATAATTTTCACTGCCTTATATTCCATCTTTTTCCTCTAAACTTTCGCATAAACTTTAAGGTGGAAGGATAGCTGTGAAACTTTGAATATTTACACCATAATAAAACCAGGAATACATAGACGTTACTAATTGTATAACACCTTTACCAAAACGTATATTCAGCCAAAAATTTATATTGAGAACCTATAATTACTTCCCCTCAACACACAATGACCTATAATGAACAGTAAATTAGCACTATAGCAATTATATGTATAGTCTGACATTTGCCATGAACCGGACGGAGTGAAATGATTAAATGCACTTTCTAACTCACGACCAGCACTAAAACCGATGCCAATGGTCATTACATGGTGCTTAGGTGTGTGTGGATGTGCCGTGGATGTGGTATGGATGTGTGGTCTTAGTGTGTGGCAGGAGAACAATACCTTTTTATCAGTGACAGAAGGTGGGAGGCGTGAGGGTGTTGTTTAGTTATTTACCTAAGTCTTGGTCTGAATCTGGGTCTAAGTCACATGCTTTATTTATTATTATTATTATTTCCTAATACGTAGTTATGTCTGTAATAAAGCATATAAAGATATATGCAACGTTGCATTATAATTTCATTTTCGGTGTGGAAGCTACACGACAGGATGCCGAACACACCCAGCCTCAAGGGTTGTAAAGAGGAGGAAGAAATCATTGATACTGTTAGAATAAGAACATTTTGAGCATTTAGGGCATCAATGGAGGATCAGCTGCCTATGTGCCTTACCTTCCGTTCACCCATCACTATACAGCTCAGTTAGGCCTAGGGATTAGCAAGTTATTCCTCTCACCAAGCAGCAGCCGTGACCCAGACAATGTTTCTTCTATAACAGTAAAAGAGTGATTAGATGATCCACTCTAATTAGATAACTATAATGATATAGTTTAGCTAGGATTAAGTAGAGCGTTGCCCCTCCCACCAAGCAGCAGTCATGACCCGGGAGGGAACTCAACTTCAAGGTCACGACCCCACCATTGCATCCCTACCTAGTACCTACCACACACCCACCCACCTCCGCCCACCTTATACATATGCGATGAACACACTAGATACTACACTACTACCAGCCACACCAAGGATAATACTTAATGGTTATTCTTTCCCGTGATTGAAATAAGCCAAGTCGCTTTATTAATTTATTTTATGCATTACATTTTACATAACATGATAGAATTTTACAAGTATAGAGCGATAACTATCACAATGGCCGGCAACAGACCAAATGGCGGTATTAATCTTTAACTGAGAGGGGAAAATAATGAATGGTGAGAGCTGAGGAAACACAAGGGCAAATTCAACTCAATACATACCTCCCTGTTGACAATCTGAACTTGAATTTAGGTTTACTTTACACATGACAAGAGGCTCTGTTTCCCTAACTTCCTAATGGAGAAACATAAAACCATGACATGGTATAAATTTAAATCAGTTGGGAATTGGTAAAACATGCTTTCTTGCAGCTCATTTTGATAAGCACTGTTGTTTATGCCTGTTACTTTGCACGGCAGCATCGAGGCAGCTTGGTGAACTCTTCTAAACTGATGAAAGGAGTTTTGGAAATCCTTGTCAGCCAGCACATGCCAAGCTATTTCCTGTGATACAAAGTAGCTAACAAGTAGGAGTGTTTTGAGTGTTCAAACTCCTCAACAGTATGCTAACAGTACCTCCTACGTGTCTTCTCCAACTATACAATTGTACAAATTAAGTAAAAAATTCTAAATTTCATGATCCATGTCATCAGGCATTTTTCAGTAAAAACTGCAATACCATTAGCCTTTAGCAACACAAGGCTGGCATACAACACCCGACATCAAACTTGCGAACAACATGAAACACCGTCGTCTAGGATAAAAGTCAAGGCATAATTAGGAACATAACACATTAGGATAAAAAGGCATTACTTTCAGATGTCTGCCTTAAAATGCCAAATTTTTCCTTCACTTTCATCACCGTCAAAGCAGCATATTAGATCCTCTAACACTCAAATTAAATAGGAAAAAATTTTGAACAATAACTTAAAAGTATACAAACTTTTCCTTACTGTCTTCAAAGCTGTCTGTCACCCTTGGGTGTAATGAATTAAATAAAACAAAAATTGTTTACAAAAGATTGTCAAAACCAGGATGTGAACCAAAGATCCACCGCCACCATCTCCTCAGCTCTGCATCACCGTCAGCCAATTAGGTGTTGAGTCAGAAATCATCCAACCTATTGCAATTTAAATATAGCTGACCACCACAAAACCAAATTTAGAAAAGAGAAAAGATGGAGATGGATAGATAAAAAGATAGGATGTGTATTTAAATATACATATGTATGTATATACATACATACATATATATATATATATATATATATATATATATATATATATATATATATATATATATATATATATATATATATATATATATATATGGAAGGATGAAATAGAAAGGTTTTATAGAGGACAACCAAATGAAGAAAATAGAAAATCAACACATACAAAATTAGGTAGTATCTCACATGTCTAAAAATGACATTAAAATACATACAATATAATGAAGATAAAACAAGGTGTGGTGATCTGCAGACTATTGTGTGGTGTGGTGTGCCATTTCTGCCACCACAAGACTGTTTTGTGTCCTGCATAAATACACGGCACTTGCAGCAGAAGAGAAATATCAGTAAACAATGTACATGAATAAGGTGGGAGCTATGTAATGCTTTGTGTATACAGCCTATTTCCACAGGAATGAATTCATGGATTTCCTCTTGGGTAACTCACTTCAGCTTCAGAAAATAAGACAAAAATGAGTTTTCATTTTAGATTCTGTAGCACCAAACTTTATAAACAGTAGTAGTACATACCTAAGAATTTTTTCTTATTTCACAAAATTGATAATTCTTCAGGAATATTCAACACAGGCCTAAGATAAATTTAGACACAAGGATACTTCAGGATACAGTTTTGGTAATTTTCAAGTTTCACTTTTTTTTTTAAATTTCAGCTGCTATATTAAGGGCAACATTCATTAAACAATGTTTATCTGCTGATTAACACTCACTGTTCCTGAAAAGTCATTTAGATTAGCTCACTTTCTTAAAGTGCCACTAGATATATCACACACCTGGCTACCGGCCACTGTCACGCCCACAACCCTTGCCGGAGACGCAGAGTTTCACAAACACGACTACACAATATCACATCACATCGGTCGGTGGCTCAAAAACCTCACATGTGCCACCCTACCCGTTGTCACCGCTTAGCGCGTGGAAGCAACACAACTGTTGTCCTCTGCAGGGCTGCCTCACCCTCAGTGTCTTGCCACTGCAGAGGTGAAGCACCACTCAGTGTCTGTGTTCCCATGCGCCACACTCGGCGGTTCTGGCGGCACTCTTCGCTGGTTTCTGCTTCGCTTACAGGTATGTATAATGTTTGACTCTCGGTATCAACTAAGTCACAGCTTTGGCTTGATAGACTTTAGTGTATATATGCATAAATACATGTACCCACACATACACATATATACATATGCATACACTTTCAAACTATGCACAATGGAATACCTTCGAGCTGCACACTGGCACCACTTTATCTGTCTCTGGCGTGCTCAGGACCTGACCAGGGAGCACAAGCCAAGGCGAGTGGTTGTGGCAGCGAGTAGGAACACTGAGAGTCTAGTGCGGTGTTGAGCCTCTGCCCCGCACCCCTGGTCACTCAACACTCACTCACCACCTTCTTATCTTCATTCACAATGCCACATATTGTTCTGAGGTTTGTCAGACCTTTCTGTTACTCTGTACACGAATATGCTGGACAAGAAATGAACAATGATGTCTGCAGGATTTGTTAACATAACACAAAACAAATTTTCCTGATGACAATTCACTCCTACTGAATACAAATGCAAAATCTTTAAAAACAAAAAGCTGTACCCTTTATGAATTCCACTGTAGAACACTGTCTTAAATTTACTGTCATGGCTAGTAAAAGCTGAGGAAACTGGCATATTTAATTTCCATCTGAGACAAGGTCAGACTAAATGTAATTACACGTTACATACTGCCAACAAGTGAAGCCCTGCATTCAGTATGGTAACCCCAATACTGTAGCAACTCAGAGCGGTGGGCAGGTGATGACCAGTGTAGAGGGCTGAGTGACACAGGGGGGGAGCCAGGTAGGGGGTGTCGGGGCCTGACCTGCCCCCTACAGTGGGTGGCGTATCATTATGAGCTGGTGGAAGAGTGTATGTTTGCAAGACCCAGCAGCCCCGTAGTAAATGGTTGCTGATATCCTGCCTGTTGCTGCGCTGCCGCCGCTGCAGATGCTGCCGCTGCTGCCTGTTGCTGACTACTGGCTGACTGCCGGCCACTCTTTGGTAGTGGCGGAGAAAGGTACGGGTTGGAAGACAGCGTCAATACGTCATTGCGGTCCTCCTTCCGGTACGCCAAACAACACCGGATAAATTGCTGCCAAACGGAACTCCATTTAGTATTTGTGATTCAGAAGAGCAAAATATATTAATGCAAGGATTATTGGGATTGATATTAGGCAAAAATGGGATACAAAGGGCATATTTATGTCTATTGTTTTCTGTAAAGTAAGTTCAAGTACAAGTAATGAATCCATAGTTACCTTGGCCTCATTGCTAACCACAGGTTTAGGTGGAAACTGTACATCAGTGGCCTTGAGGATTGTATTCTCCTCAAGTATTGTAGCCTGGCTTTGGTTGTGGCCAAATGGCTTCTTTCCATATAGGCACTGATAGAAAATGACACCAACAGACCATACATCCACTTTACTGGATATCTTAGGTGGTGTTTTCCCTACAATGAAGCACTCTGGCGGTAGGTACCTGAGGGGAGGACATCAGGCATTAGCAACACTTGGTAAGACATCAAATAATACATTCTATGCACCAAAAGGAGATTATGACACACACATTTGTTGTTTGGAGATGAGTCAAAATTCAAGTCCTGTACACACACAATGTTGCTTTGATAACTGTGTGAGCAACAACTTGTGGATGTGACTCAAGGTTGTGTGACGGCAATTCCATCTCTGAGACACGGGAGTTTTTAAAAACTTGTCTATGAATAAATATTGTGGATTGGAAACCATTCCTAAAACTTAATCCTGTGCAACAACAAAGGAGAGTATAGGGCACAGTTTTCAGAGATTCATGTTTCTTTCCTGGAAACAGTTTAGTTGAAAGAATAGAAAGTCTATTGACACTTGTTTCACATGCATTATTGGTCTAGCATTCAACAACTCAATGATTCACGTTTACAATCACAACTCCCTCCTTGGTGAATAAAGTGTTTGATGGAGGCTCTCTTTAAATGGTCAGCTTCCACCCATTAGTAGTGCAGGTTTTTTTTATTTTATTTATAGTGACGCCTCGTTTTTCCTTCATTCTCTTTGTTGTTGAGAAGTTACGTGCCACCAGTGGAAGCATCTCAATGCATATAACTTTGCAAATCCCTTTGAAGATAGTGTTATGGCAGCATTTGGGTTATCTTTGGCCACTCGGCAGTAATACCAAAGAAAAGTGGCCAGCAGATATCAGGACTCAAACTCAGGACTCTAAGCTGGCCAGCCCAACCACTAGACACTAGGCTCCCACCTCCCCTGATGTTCTGTGTGACAAGCTCAAATAACAATGTCCAAAGAAAGTTATCCCATGACTTACCAGCAGTGGACTGAGTCAGCTAACAACTGCACTTACACTAAATCCAAAGTATTATTATTGGCATGCAATTGTTCCTACAGCACGCTACACTACACCTTGAAGCTTATTGAAGCACATACTGAGTCTACAGCCTCAGAGGGAGACAGTGTGGAATCAATATCACTTCCAGAACCCAACATTATGTTCCAGACACACAAGACCTGCTGTTACATTGGAACCATACCTTCATTTCCATCAGGTGAGACATTAAGTTGCATAAACAAAGAGAAAATCCACTAATCTCCATTACTTTCAAAATGCCATATCTGGGTAACCGTTTGTGATTTTAACAGCAAACCATCACCAAGTCAGGTTCAGATCAATTGTCCGTCCTGAGCCGACCATCCGTGCAAAGGCTGGGTAATGTGTGGCTCATGTAGTGTGTCACCTCACCCACACTACAGACTAGACACCATTTTCTTTTTCTTTGTTTCTTTGACTAAGGCGGACAACATTACACAGAATCCCAACCCACCTACAAAGAGTGTAACACTGTTTAATGTGAACAACATGCAACACTAACCAGTAGGTCCCAGCTCCCTGCGAGGTGAGGTCCATCCCGTAGTCCGGGTGGTAACTGTCCTCATCCATTACCTTGCTCAAGCCAAAGTCAGTGATCTTCACTTCACCCAAGATGTTGCCATCCGTGAGCAAGATATTTCCTGTGGGGATAAAAGGTCCTGATGACTTACTGCTGCATGTACAAAGAGTCAGGGTAACATCTAGTATTTTTATCATTTAGGTTTGTGCATTTTCATGAATCATAATTGAGCTGCCTTCAGGATACTTTTCAATAAATAATCTGAAATAAGTATGAACATTTTATACCGAAATCTGCAAACACACTATTAACATTACTAGTTTGATGCACTGAACACATCTTTTTAAAACTTGTGTGTACTGACAAAACTATTATAAAAATGATGACCAAACTTTTCCAATCATCCTCCACACAACACCTGACTTGTGTGGTTGTTTTGGCATGACGCCTCAACCCTCACCTGGCTTAAGGTCATAATGAATGATGGGAGGCTTGATCTCATTCAGGTACTTGAGTGCGGAGACAACCTGCATAATCACAGATCTTGCTTCTCGTTCCGGTATAGTCTTGTGCTGAAGGGGAAGGAAGTCACTAGATGAGTAACAGAACACTACAATATGTTAACAGGATGCATTCATTTATCATTCAAGTGCATTATTCACCTTCCACTTGGCTCTGGTTCCCTCACCTGTTTTAAGTAGAAGTCAAGGTCATGGCCATCACAGTATTCCAGGACGGTGCAGAAGCTGTTGGCGTCAATCTCAAACACATCGTACAGCCTCACAATCCTGGGATGGTTCAGCTTCTTCTGGATGTTGTACTCCCTAATAGCATGTCTGAGGAGGTACAACGAACTCATCACAATGCTGCAATCTCTATAAAGGTTCACATTACCTCCTCAACTGTACCAAAACCTTCTCTAAGTCCTTATTAGAGATAGCTCAATTATACACCACACACACACACATCTCTCATCCATCTCTATAAAGGTTCATCATATAGCACAGAGGTTGCCATAGTGCAATGGTTAGTGTTGTAAGGTATGCATGTGTACATCCTGATTTAGGTCTCATCCTTTACACTACTTCTATAATGTTATGCAGTATTTCTTTATCTGGTATTCTTGTATAGTATCTAAATGAAATGTGGTACGTTTATAAATGTTCTTGAAAATGATGATCTATGCTGAACACTGATGATGAAAAGTGTGAGTCTCCAAGCTGATGATGTTGATGAATACTTATAACTGTCTGCACAACTTACTTGATATAATTGGCTTTTTTGTCATCCTTCCAGTCTTTGTTTAACTGATGAACTTTGCACGCTACATAACGCTGCTCCTTTAGATCAAATGCCTGTAGAAAAAGAAAAAGAAAAATTATGAAATTATAAAGAATGTATTGTTAGGTAACCAAGATACTTAATATTGCCACTTTGTTTCAATGAAGAAAATAAATCCAACATTATCTGATGCTTACCTTGTGCACCTCTGAGAAGCCGCCTTTCCCTAGTAACATGAGCAACAGGTACCGGTCGTTTAGCACGGGGTGGTTATTGAATCTGAAACACACCAAACAAACACAAGTGAGTCATTAATTGTTGTTGAGGTAAGTGTATAGAGTAAACATGAACATATGAACAACAACAACTGGTGGTTATGAATGAAGGTCCAGTGCATGGAGCAAGGACCCCTGACTGATAGTTTATGCATTCCAGGTACAACACTTGTTCATTGGTTTGTAGAGTTAAAAAGAAAGAAGAAAATATGGAAGAAATCTTTCCCATATTCACTAATGGAGTCTATTAAGTGATAAGGATACTTTTGTTCCAGATGACCTACGCTGTGCTGGTGACTCAATGCAACACCTTCCTCATTCACTACTTCACTAAACTATTACAAATATATCCCTTAACTTGTCAACCATCTTGTTATAATAGTCATGTGCCCAATGGATAATAATTTCCAAACAAAACTGATGATCAAAACCAACTAATAAAATTATTTTCTTACCTACACACCTAAAGACTGTAATGTTTACCGTTGAAAAATGGCAGTATAATACCTTCCTATGTTGAACAAGCTTCACATTAACTGTGTTAATATAAACATCTACACACTTGAAGGTTCCTTACAGTATGATAACAAAGGTAAACATGTCTACATCACAAACTGTCAGCTTCAGCAGAGTCAGAGGATACAGGAGGAAGGAACTTTTGGATCTTAATTTTTGTACAACCATAATCTGAATCTTCTAATGTATGTACATATATGAGTACATGTGTTCAATTAATGACACACACAGATATGTATTAGTACAAACATGTACACTTCTACTGTATACTTAGGTTTAGTGTCATCTTTACAGACTGTAACTTTCACCACACTTCCAAGTTCATCCTAACACTCCCCATCTCTCACAACAACACAACAGTACTTCCACAACATTTACAACACTTCCCAGGTGCCAATTCAAAACTATATCTTGAACTAATGGTTTATTCCCACCTTGCCCCTCCTTGCTAACCCCACCAGCACACCACTGCCCCACCATTACAGGCTGCGGCTGTAAGTACATTCAACATCACCTTCCCTGCCCTACGCTGTTCCCTGTGAGTGCCTATGAGTGCCTGTCCTTCTGAACCCTCACACTACCTGGCCGCCCAAGGACTACTCACATGTCATGAGGGTTGCTGGGTGAAGACTGGGATTGAAGGATTCTGTAAGGAACAGGCAACACTTTAGGACAAGACCCGACTCTGGGTCCCACAACACTGTACCTACACTACAGGGGCATCAGCAAGCCTACGGCCTCCAAATTTTGACTTCTTGAATCTCTGCTTTGTTTATATTCCTAGTTTGAAATTTAATATTTCATCCATATAGCTCAAGTGTTAAGCATGTCAGATGCCTTCCCCTTCCTGAACAAATACAATATTCCCATCAATAATTCCCTTCCATAAACTGTCAAACTTGTTCTGTTTGGCCAGGCAACATACAAGTCTTCCTGCAACATGTTAACTGTTCTACTTCCTGTTCTATACTGTTCCTGCCAGGCCATTCTTCATCCCATCTCATGCAGATTTCCATTAATATAGTATATAACTTACAACAAATTTTCTTGACAAATAAATAAAAATAATAAATAAACAAATGTGTAAATGAAGTAAATATATAACTTTTCAAAATAATTTACAGTAATCCCTAAATGCATTTCACAAAATCAAAATCATTGAAGTGAGAATAAGACTTGTAAACCCAACTTGAAAACAACACCTTCCATGGCTTTGCTTCACCCAGTATGAGTCAAGTAATGAAGTGTGATATCACCACCACCACCACCACCACACTACTCACTGCCTACACACACTACCTCAAGATTTACTCAAGTGATAATTGTATCAAAACAATAAAATCTCATTCAAATTTCAGAAAAATGACTTACAAGTAACTGTTGATATAGTTGATCAAGTGAACAATTAATGCAATGAATGAACCAATGTGAACACAACTTAATAACAATGAAGGTGTATTTCCACATCACGGAAGGTGGTAAACAAGCCAGGGGAAAAAAGCATTTCAAAACATGCTAAACTTTCTGAGATTGAATTTTCTTTGACCACCAACAAGACACCAATGAAGATGACAAAACACCATCACACACACACAACACCACCACCATCACCACCGAGACAACACCAGACCACCAAGGGCAGGTTCTTATCGAGGCAAAAACAGTAACAACGAACGATGTCAAACAAATGAAGTGTATTACCAAAACGAAATAAATGAACATATACTGAAGGAAAAATAACAATAATACACACAATACTAAGAAAGTGCTTTCAAATTTTGCCCAAGAGTTGTGTCCACCAAGGTGACCTTATCCCTCCCCTCAGTGAAGGTTGTGGTGATGAAAGGCTCCTCCTCTTCCTCCTCCACTCACCACACCATTCCCTCTTGGCAACAGTTTGTACAAGAAAATATAAACTGAAAGATGTTTGGATGAACTGAACCATGGCTTAATAAACAGTTTGGTGCACAAATAAAAGTTGTAGTTTTAAGAATACAAGGGAAAACAATGAAACAGTACACATCTTCATTCCCAGGAAGAAACATAACTATACCAGACTTGTACAACCAAGATAACATAAAACAATGGCCTGGAAGCCTGATATTCATATAGAACATGAAGCCATAACTTTAGTGTGAGACTGTAAGTATGATATACTTCCCCCCAACAATACAAATTGAGTTACACGAGGTGCGAGGTGCTGGATCAACAAAAAGATGTCAAAATTACATACAACAAATATCAAACTTGTATTGGGTAAAAATGTTATGCACTGCTAAAGAGATTTGAAATTTTGAAAAAGATAAATGAATAAACTATAATAAAAATAAATAAAAAACAGTAAATTATTTTTTTTTTCCTACCTAAATTAAATGTTATTAATGTCATGTCTGCTGAACAATAGTGAATAAGTATTTAAAGTTGAGATTAAACTAAGTTTGTTTTAAGTTTACAAAGTGGTAATGCAATCCAGTGTTGTGGTCAGACTCAGCACTAACCTGCAGACTGAACTAACTAATCACCACCAACACCAACACTAGACACACAAACACAACATAGTCATAAGGTGTAGCATCCCCATAAGTCATGATTCACAACAACACAACACAACTTCAAACACGAGATGATGATCTGAATGAGGAAAGAAGTCAAATCTCTGGCCATGATGATCAGTTGCATTCACTTCAATTTAGCCACAAACCTAACCCCTGAATAACATGACATGAGTCTTAGTACGCCACACCTTCATAGCTGAGGCATGTCACTACTCACACCTACCTTCATCTTACACTCAGCTCCTTGCACTCCTAAGATGCCTCTAATTAACTCCATCATAATGCAACTATATATATCAAAAGAATGTTGTTTTTTCTGTTTGAGGATCACTCATTTATTTTTGTCCCAAGATCTGTGTTGTGGCATTCAAACTGATGAAGCATATCTACACACTATTCCAACATCGTTATAACTCTTACCTTACAGCTCAAACTTTGTGCTGCCTTCACCTTTACAAGCATGGAAGCATCAGCCAAACAAAAGCTTTAAAAAAAATAATCTGGAGAGCAAATTAAGTTGAAAAATGAAGGCATCCACTAACTCTAAGAAGCACTTCCATCACCAACTATCTCCTTGCTCTTGTACATGAAACATTAAGTGTAACAGTAACAGTAACAGCAACAGTAACAGCACCGTGACCGTAACCTTTGCTAGCGGCTCACTGCAGGAAGATAGATCATTCCATTAACACGCATGACTTGTGTAAAAGAACAACTATGGAGAGGTTGTCAATAAGAGTGCATCCACCAAGAAGACATAGCAATAGAATGGTAGTCACAAGCCAACCATTTACCTTGATTGGTCCTCATTGTGGATTCGTTTGAGTTCCCGAATGTGTAAATTTCTCTCCCTTTCCAGTTTCTCCATTTCTTGCTGGAGATCCGTGTCTTCCTTCTTGAGAGCTGTTTGCCGCAACTGTGGAAGGAGAGTTGAAAGTGTTAGTGAGTATTCCCCTCCTTCTTTGAAGTTATTTCTCCATTTGTATACAGTTTATCTATCTATATTATGTTATGTTTAAAACTTCAGTCCATTGAGACTTCCATTACTTGTACCTTCAGCATCTTCAAGGTCACGTTTGATAGATAGATAAGGCTTAAAAATCTAACACTACTGCTACTAGTTAATATTAATTCCAGCGTACCTTTAGTATTTCCTCTGACTCGTAATACTCTTGAATGGTCAGGTCCCTGTGGTCGTGGTCTCCCCCAAGACCATTAGGTAAGTTTCCTCCTCCCTGACTTTGGTTACTGTTGGCTCCCCGTTTCCGAGAGTTACTTCCACCCTCGACAGGTTTGCGTTTCATTAAAAGCTTCCGTTGCCGGTCTATCTCTTCTCTGTTTGACTGCAGCTCCTCTTGTCGCCTGGAATGTAACAAACACACATGTGATGCTTTGGTTCGCTTAAAGGTCGGTGGAGGAGCTTGAATGAAGCTCTTCACTGCAAACAAACACCTGCTCTCCACCACCTTAGTATATCCAGTATCACATCTACTTACAACATGCTGCAGACTCCATGCTGATGAAGATAACCCTGCTTACTTTGTTATCTCCTGAAATGCATAGCCATCTTGCCAGTTCTCCTGGAAGGTGGCTCCCACACGTTGGGTCACAAACTGGCCCAGTCTTAACCGGTTCTGCATGCACTTTTGTCTGGCTTCTTTCTTCTCGATATTAGATTTTTCAATTTGTAACCTTTTCACTACTTCAATACACTTATTAATTTGCAACTGTTTCTGTTCCAATAGTTTACTTTGACTCTGTAGCTGTCGAGATAACTCATCATTGGTCTGAAAGGAAACACCAAATTAGATCATTACATCCCATCAATAATGAGTGTGACCTTCAACAATACCTATTAGCAGTGAACTGAATATAAATAGTAGTAGGTCATAACCATTACTTAGTGACATCTGAAGTGTGTGTGACTGGTCATTCTTATCTTGTAATCTGTGATACAACCTCCATTAACAACATGGTGTCATATCAGTATAATTCTCAGCTAAACTTAAGGTGCACAAATCATCATTAATTAATGTCATTCATACTCTGTAATATTCACAGGGACCAACACTTACACATTGCAAGTTGTCAATTCTTGAGTTTTTTGCCTCCATGTCCATTGAGGCTCGACTCTCCATCTCGTCCACCTGCCTGAAGGTTATGTCACTCTGTGTGGAGCGTGTTACCACTGGAACCCCTCGAGGAGGTGGCATCAATCCAACCAGCGGATCTCCTGCACCTCCGTGAACAGTCTGCAATGCCCACCTCTGTTGGCACTCCTGCACATGGAAGCTTCCTACATTGGCTTATTGTCAATCATACATATTACATGTTATAAATATAAGAAAATGATCATTTGAATATATATTATTATTTCTACTTTGAGTACCTGGACTTTAATGAAGGTAAACAAGATCAGTTGATGTAAGTATATGAAAGTTATTACTGATTTCAACTAATGCAAATGTGAGGTTTAGTCAGTGAGGTAAAATTATTGTTAATAACAATTATGTTAGTAAAACATTGAAGCAAGAAATTATGTAAAATAATGAATATTACTCAGTGTCCAGCTTATTAATTTAAATTGCAGACTTAATTTCATTCAAAAGATAAAAATCATTCCTCCCTTAAAATTACTTAATATTTCAGAAAGTTTATAAGCAATAGCTGAATAATCAAAACACATTTTACATATAATATGATTATCCTGGAATAAATGAGTTAATTAAGTCTGGAAGATTCATTAATGGTCTGGATATAGCCTGGACTGCAGCAAAACTTTAATCAATCTACTATTACTGATGCCTCGTTCCCTCCACAAACACCTACACCTCTTCCCTCAGTACATCCAAGTATAAAGACTTCTCTAAGTGTGTGTGTGTGTGTGTGTGTGTGTGTGTGTGTGTGTGTGTGTGTGTGTGTGTGTGTGTGTGTGTGTGTGTGTGTAACATGATCATGATTATTACACAAGTCAGCTTTCTATAAACATTTTTGAAGCGCAGATTTCATACTAAACTTCTTTCCCTTCTCTTCTCCCTCAGCAGCTGCCTTGCCTTTAAGAGCCACCACAGGACCCTCCATCAGGCGCAAGGCATCACAAGGAGGCTGATCACACACACATCAAAGGAGAGTGAGGATAGCGGCAACTCTTACTATTCCTTAATGACTATAAATCCCCCATATTTGAGATGACTTTATGAACTGACTTTGTATGTTGTAGTGTTAGTGTGTTGAAGTGAAGGTGTGTTCCTGTCGTCCAACACACACCAAACAGAACACAGTGTTGTAAAGAGGCACATGTTGCCATCTTACTTACCATATGGCTGAGCAGTGCTTGAGGGGATGGACTCTTGGCACCTGAATGTCTGTGTGGGGAGTTAGTTTGCTGTTGTTGTTGTTGCTGTTGTTGTTGTTGCTGTTGTTGCTGCTGTTGTTGTTGATGTTGCTGTTTAAAATAGTCATTTATTTTCTTGGTCTCGGTTGATCGGCTTATTTTCTGTACTGTTCCCCCTCCGCCCTCGTCGTTCTGGACGCCCTGAGTTCCACTTTTCCTTTTCCGCTTCCGGTCAGCCTGTGTGCGCTGCTGGGTCTTGTCTGGACTGGTGCTTTCCTCCCGGTCTGACGAACCTGAATGGTGGATAAAAGAAGCACAATTAATATATTTTTTTTATTCATATAAGCTTCACTTACACTTATCCGAGCACCTTATCCTTGCATACTTAGTCTTCTCACACTCCCGTCCTCCCTCTCTCTATTTCTCACATACTCAGTCACTATCCTCCCGCTTAAACTCTTCCAGTTCTTCCCTTTAATTAAAATATCTTGTACATGTTGTTGTTATAGAAATAAACATCAATGTTCAACAGCCGTAATGATACTTTCCTCCTCGTGATACAGTTAACTTGGCCTACTGACCCGTGCTGAGATTGGAGTCTTGTCTGTCCAATAGGATAGGCTGTGACCCAGAGCTTGTCACCGAGGTGGGTGGCTGGGTGTTGGTGGGAGTGCTTGGGTTACTCCCAGTAAGGTGCATCTGTTGGGAGGGGTACATCTTGGTGGTCAATAATCCACTAGACTGATATACAGACTGCACATCCACGGACAAGGCAAAATCCCTATAAAAATGAAGACACGTTAAGTTGCTATTCCCAAAGTACAATACATTTAGGCCTTGATGCAGTGTATTTGCTTGAGACACAGTTATACAAATTCGGGAGAGCAGATTGTATTGATTTCAACTAATATTCCCAGAATCAAACAGATTCAGGCCATGATGTAGTGTACTGGGATATGAGATACAGTTATATGGGCTCCACTGAGCAAATTGTAATAATTTTGACTGGGTCATATAGCAAAGACTAATAGAAGATAGAAAACCCATTTACCCTGCCTTCAATTCTTGCCTCGAGGAGCTCTTGCTTGCGAGGATCGAGGACATTGAATTGCTCCATCTTAAAGCCTGTCACCGCTCCTGAAACACATAAAACTATATCACCACAAGTGGAAGCATCTTACAAAAAATACTGAAATACATACTGCAAGTTATGAATCATGTAAAATTACTTATAGGTCTTTTCAAAGCTGATGTCATGGCTATGATGACAATCTGTATCATTTGTGTTATCTCTATATCTAACAATGCATCATATAATTGGTTTGGTTACATGAAGAGGATGAATGATAAGAAATAGAGAGTGCATAGCAGTGAAGAGGAAGGTGAAAGGGAAGGAGTTACAAGATAGATATGGAGTGAAAACTGAAAGCTGTACGAGAGTGGTAAGCAATGGCTGGATGATCACCGGATGACACGGGACACCAAGGAACGGATGAATTTTGTTTGTGGCAACATTATGAGGGAATGAAACGTTAGGGTACATTGGAAAGTACTAATTAATAAAATAAAATAAAATAATTAAGTATCTTGTCATTGATTCTTAGGTGTAGTGGTGATTGATCTAACTAACTTACATACAAACAATATCCTGCTATGTACACTCTCCTAACTACTACGTATAGTCTCCTAACTGCCTCTTACAATCTCCTAACAGCCTGTGATTCTGCAACAATAATTACATAACACAATAAAACAAATAGTTATGTAGTTAAATTGAATTAAATAATATGTGCATTTCTATATCGTATCCACAAATAGTCGGTGTCATGTAATTTTAAGCTAAATCACACACATGATCGTGATAACACCCTTGATTTTCCTTTATAACACACCCCTCCCTCACACCACACTCAGGTCCCAAGGTAACAATACATCCTTACATGATACACTGCATAATAATACACCACACACCACATTTACACTACACTACCCTACAACCTAACAAGGAAACATCAAGGCAATGGGTACACCCACTCCACCCTTACATAAATCTTGGCATCCAAGGGGTAATGGAGGCTGGGTCAGGGCAGGACAGGCAACAGAGGCTGGGTGAGGGCGGGACAGGTAATGGAGGGTGGGACAGGTAAATTGTAGTGAGTATGGCCAGACAGTAGACGTCACAGAAACGATGAAAACACTTATATCCACGCTGACACACATATTTACAGGCATTGTGATGAAAAATTAGTGCAGTACGCGTATAATCCAAGTATGTAACACCCGGGAGAGCGGTACATAGCGTCACATATCAGTAAATTTAGGTAAAGGTTTCAGCGCCACCATTACATCTTCCTCCCCGAGCCTCTCCTCTCTCTACCTTACGCCATTTTACTCCCAAATTTTAAACCGTCCAGGGGCTTCACATACTTACTTCCCCTTTATATTGACTCCAGGGTTATATACTAATAAGTTTATCATTACAGAACATCGATACACAGCCTCACAAGGAAGAATTAGCTCGAGAAATGCGAATGTTTACTAACTGAGCACCAGCCAGACATCGATTCCACGTCTTTTAGGTTAAATATTCTACTTACCCAACGACATTTCGGCTTAATGACCTCGTTTTCCATTAGTTGATGATAGTAGGTCCAGGCAGGGTGCTATGGGTAGGCTGGAATACACACGGAACTCATGGAAAATCGATGGAAAATTGCAAAACCTTCACTCCCTCCCTCATGAAACGCGTCCGCCGGCAAAACTAGACACATAGAAAACGGGATTTGTAATATATTTCTTTCCTTTTTTCGAATTATTATTATGTTTTGCTTTTAATACCGACTTGTATGGTTTTATCAGTGTGATTTATAATGTTAGGGTGTTTGTGATGCCGTGACACAGGTGATTAGGTGAGGTTAATAAGGTATAGATGATCACTGCCTAACACCTGGAATATTGGATCATTTTTACTGTTGTTGTTATTATTGTTACTTTGCCTTTGGTTCTCGAGTTGGAAAGTGGCATATTCATCATTATTAAGCATTTTTCATCTATGAATAATTATGATAAACGCTCCATGACTGTACATAAGGTTATAATGTGTTGCTATGGAACTTCTCACCTGTACACTTCACACGGCAGAACTTAATTAAAAAATGAATATTTAATTAACATTTAAACTGTCTTGCCTGCTTTCTTATCATCCCTAAGAGCACAAATTACCCCAACTACGACGAAGCTTGTAGTTGAAATAACCACTAACACGACACGCAACCGAATTACACACACACACACACACACGCACACGCACACACGCAGGTGACACTCAGAGAAAAATTCAACTCCACGACCAAACCATCTAAGAAAACCTTTATACTTAGAGGAGTGTGTAGGTGTATGAGGAGAAGAGTCAACATGGCAGACAGTCAGAAAGACAAGCTGGTGGGGGAGTGAGTGGCAGGAGGTAGGGGAGTAGTAGTAGGAGGAGGAGGAGGAGGAGGAGGTCTTCCCAGCCTAACCTACCTCACTCTGCCCCAGCCACAAAAATATCTTCGGCATCGACTATGACACCGCGTATTGTTGATGAAGAGGGAAATATGGGACAGTGTGGGAAGGGTGAGGATTCAACATGGCGGAGGAGGAGGAAGAGGAGGAGGAGGAGGAAGGAGGGGGGAGGGGTGGAGAGGTAGAGAGCGGGACACTACAATCCCGCTATACCGAGGTGGTCGCTCAGCTGGGTGGTCGCTTGGCTGGCGGGCGCGGCGGCCTCCCTCTCCACCTATACTACCCCCTCCACACTCTCTCTCTCTCTCTCTCTCTCTCTCTCTCTCTCTCTCTCTCTCTCTCTCTTTTCTATTACTTTTCCATGGTGGGTGAGGGGTGAGGTCGGTCACAGGGGGTATGGTGACAATTGTATCCACGATCACCTTAGCCAGCCAGTCAGCCCTTCAACGTAATACTGGGCTGGGAGGAAGGTGGGATCTGGCAACGAAAGAGCAAGGAAGGAGAACCCTGTATGTGTGTGTGTGTGTGTGTGTGTGTGTGTGTGTGTGTGTGAAAATGGCGTAGGGGGCAGGCAGGCAGACAGGCAGGAAGGCAAGCACACAGCAGTAGGCACATCCAAACAGTGGTTCATCTATGTTATCTATCTATGTACAACAGGTGTTTCGTGACTGCTGAAAACCACTACGTACGTCGCATACTTTTTTTTTCCGCTTTTCTTACTAAGCTATTATGAAGTCGAAGGTAATTATCATGACGGTAAATAAAGGTGGTTTTTCAAGGAATGTTCTATACACCATACACTCAATGCCTGCTTCTGACATGATCTTCCTTCCCCCCCATCAGCCATTCCCTTCTCCTCCCCATCCTCCTCCTCCCCATCCTTCTCCTCCTCCTGCGCCTCCCCCGCACTCACCGATCTCTCCTCCCTCCCTTCCCGTCCGCCCTAGGCAATGTCCACTCACCCCTTCCTTCCTCCTCCTCCTCCTCCTCCTCCTCCCTTCCTCCATGTTGGCACTCCCTTCACCACCACGCAACCCCCTTCACTATATTCCCTCCCCCCTGTGCCCTCCTCCATCCCCGTCCACTCCACCCACCCCCTAGCCTCTCCCAGCTCTCTCCTTAGCTTCTCTCCGCCCCCCCCCTCCCCTAATTCCTCCTCCTCCCAATCCCCCCTCACTGTGCAACAATCAAATGGTTCTGCGTGTGTGTGTGTGTGTGTGTTGTGCACATGAAATTGTTTGAATTAATAAAAAAATAAATGTAGAGAGAGAGAGAGAGAGAGAGAGAGAGAGAGAGAGAGAGAGAGAGAGAGAGAGAGAGAGAGAGAGAGAGAGAGAGAGAGAGAGAGAGAGAGAGAGAGAGAGAGAGAGAGAGAGAGAGAGAGAGAGAGAGAGAGAGAATGTGTGACGTGTTTTTCCTTCCAGACATTAAGGAATCCGACGCACGCACACACACACACACACACACACACACACACACACACACACACACACACACACACACACACACACACACACACACACACGAAGAACTGGGTGTGGTGTGAGTAATAGGGAAATTTTATAAAGGAAAAGAAAGGGAAACTTCATGAGTGGGAGGAAGAGAGGGAAAGAGGATGACTCGTTAGGATAGTCCACGTATTTGAAAATTTCTACACGATAAAGGAAACAAATAAACAATAATAATAATAATAATAATAATAATAATAATAATGATAATGGTGCAGGAGGAGGAAGATGATGTTTATAAAGGAATGTTAGTTATTTCCGTACATTGCTACCTGGGTCTAAGAAGAGGATGAACATATAGTGTAACCATCACATATATAAACTCACTCACTCACCGCGCACCGGACAAACAAAAGACTATCGATGACGCAACAACCAACACTGTACATTAAATGCACACCATGACCACGGACGGATATGGCGTGTGTGTGTGTGTGTGTGTGTGTGTGTGTGTGTGAATGTACGCACTAAACACAATATTATGTTGCTAAAATATTGGAGTGAAGTTATGTGTAAAAATTCTTAATAATGAAGGAAGATGAGTTAGTAAATAATGTAACTTCTGACGAGGGTGAAAAAAAAAAAAATAAAAGGTTGTAGGGTCTTCCGGAGAGAGAGAGAGAGAGAGAGAGAGAGAGAGAGAGAGAGAGAGAGAGAGAGAGAGAGAGAGAGAGAGAGAGAGAGAGAGAGAGAGAGAGAGAGAGGTGAGGCTCGCTAGCTCCTCTAGGACCTCCATATATGGTGTTATCGTGGTGGCTACAGATGCATGACTTCCTCCACACCGCGACACGCCACTTCACATCCCACTACAGGCATAAGGAAGGCGGGGAGGGGAACACAAACAGAATGGCGCTTTGCCTCGGTGCTCATCTCCGTTTCCATCAATTAAGTTTTTTGTTCGTCTATTTTAAGGAGTGAGGGGAGGCGCTGCGTCATGGCGAGTCACTCAGCCATTTAATTAGTATACAAATAGATAAATAAAAGGAATATACAATCAATTAATCACAAAACTCCTATACGTATACGTACACAAACATACATTAGTAGTTCAAACATACTACATGACCTGCCATAAGAATCGGATCTACTACTACTTTTACTCCTGCAGGTGTCAGTCATTTAGAAGTTACACCTGAAGGCTGGACGGACAGGTGTGTGGCGTGGGAGGCACCTGCCCTTGAACTCGTGCTCCGGGTAGTGGGGGGGAGGGGAAGGAAGAGGGGGTAAAGGGAGGGGAGGGAAGGAAGTGGGGAAAGGGAGGGGAGGAGGAAAGGAAGGAAGGGGAAAAGGAGGGAGTGTAATGAGGGAGGAGGGAAGAAAGGGAGGGATTGGAAAGGGAGGGGAAGGAGGACGAACGGACACTAGCCAAACGCTACCTTCCTACACAAAGAATCATACTTTATAATTCATGTATATTTTTGTTGATGTATTATTTGTCTTGTGGTTTTAATGGGTTACATCTAATTAATGCAATGTTTACCTGTTTAGTCTGTGTATCCTAATAATGTAGGAATATAAAGTCTTTTTATTCTTATATCTACACTATTTTTTATTATCTTGTTTAGTTTGGTATTCGTTTTATTTGCTGTTATTTGTTGGTGTTACTTCTTTGAGTCCCACACCACCACCACCACCACCACCACCACTATCACCACCACCACCGCCTTGTACACGCAGCAAAAGTTCAACGTTGTAACATAAACATCACCATTAATATCCTTGTCACCAAAAAGTAGTTTATACAGGTACTGTGATGCTACTTAGACGGGTGTAACATCATTAATCAAGGCTACAACACCTTCCTTCACTAACCTAACCTAACCTAAAACATCTCACAGCTACACACACACCTGCCTTCCAAAATCCTGGGCTACGTGACCTTCACCACCACCACCACCACCACCAACAACAACAACAGGATTAGGATTATTATAACTGTCTATTTGCACGACACACTAATTTACCACCACCACTACCCTTTCTAAGCCCAAAGAACGCAAGTAAAACAGCTCATTATTATATCCTTTACCGAGAATTACCTGCTCGTTTTTTGTAAGAGTATTTCTACCTTGTCTAGCAGCCACGAAACACTTCCCTGTATCTTATTATAGCATGTTTGTTTTATTATTTAACACACCCTCGCTCGCGTTCCTCTTCGGTCCCTCACTAACGAAGAACAAGAACACCGAAGGGTCGATAAGTCCGGAATACATCTTGCGTTTCTTTTGTTTCGTATTCTCATGGAAGTTACGTGTAATCAAAAATGTGTCTGTGTGTGTGTGTGTGTGTGTGTGTGTGTGTGTGTGTGTGTGTGTGTGTGTGTGTGTGTGTGTGTGTGTGTGTGTGTGTGTGTGTGTTCATTAATGGTCTTCACACATGTGTTTCGTGACGTGTGTGTTGCTCAACGGACACACTAATGTTACTTATTGGCTCACCTTTCCACGTAAGCAAGAAACTATGGTGTTCCTTCCCCTATAACTACTATTATAACTACTACTACAACAACAACAACTACTACTACTACTACTACTACTACTACTACTACTACTACTACTTACTTTTTCCCCATCGACACCAATTTCAAATACTCTACATTATACATTTTCTTCACACTTTTCACTTATTTCCTTCCTCCTCCTTCCACTTCCACAAACCACCGTCATGTCAGTGTGTTGATAAGGCTTATCTCAACGCTACCTTCTCCCTATATACATACATATATAAAAGCACTATCTCTAGCTTCCCGTATACTGCTTTCAAGGCTTTTCTAGCTAATCAATTTTTTCTCTCGCATTTCCTGCCTCGCCTCGATGCACCAATGTTTGTTATACTTGTCTGTTTGCTTGCCAAGGACAGCGATCTTATTATGTTTTTTATACTTGACTATATAGGACATGTCGAGGTATATAGTGTACGAAACGAATTACTACTACTACTACTACTACTACTACTACTACTACTACTACTACTACTATTATTACTACTACTATTACTCGACTAATAACATAAATAGAAATATAGCCGGACATGCAAGGGCTCACTATAAGGTGCTTCAAGACATGACACCGCATAATGGCTGTGCAAGCTGCTGCTGCTGCTGCAATACCAACACCAACACCAACACCAACAACATCAAAACCCAACACTAATACCAACACCACCAACCCTAACAAGTAACAACAATAAAATTAATACATAAAACAAAATAAAGTAAAATAGATATAAATCAATAAATCAATCTACTACTACTACTACTACTACTACTACTACTACTACTAATAATAATAATAATAATAATAATAATAATAATAATAGTAATAATAATAGCAATACCAGTCGCTAAGAAAAGTAAAAGAACACGAATTCAATCATGGTTTTGTTTTAAATTCAATGCACGCTTTTACAGAGGTCAAGGCTGAACCCAAGGCAATGAACAATGGATAACACGCCCGTAGACTTTAATTAAGCTACAAAAAAAACCTATACCCAAGAATTAATTACAGCCGCTGATATGAGGCAATACACCTCACACAACGAAAACCAAATCATAGTCAAAATAAGTAAGGAAAGCGAGTAAAGTTCACCAGTAAAAATGAAGACAGTTCAACTCTATCATTAATAAGATGAACAAGAGGGTGTCTATCAGGGGGGGGGGCGGCAATCCTGAGTGTGGGGAGCCTTTGGGGACGCGTCAGGGGGGATAGGTAAGGGTGGGGGTGGAGGGTGAAGGGTGGGGATGGAGGGTGGAGGGTGGAGAGGTGGGTGAGTGGCGTGGGTAGCGGAGGCATTACACCCAGGTAAAGACAGGACGGGTTCAGACAAGGACCAGACTAAGGAGGAGAAGGAGGAGGAGGAGGAGGAGGAGGAGGAGGAGGAGGAGGAGGAGGAGGAGGAGGAGGAGGAGGAGGAGGAGGAGGAGGAGGGCAAGGTGAGTCGCTTCCTGTTTCTTTGCACCGAAGTAGACACACAGACACAGACACACACATACACACACACACACACACACACACACACACACACACACACACACACACACAAGACAAATAGTTTATACTTTCATCTGTTTTACCTCACTTACACCTCATTATTTTACCGTTTGTTTATATGGTTTAATGTGTTTCTTACTAATGTTTTCATCTACCTCCTCCTCCTCCTCCTCCTCCTCCTCGTATTCTTCAATCCCCATTACCCCAAATTCCTGCTTGCCTCCCCATGCCGCCAGGACGTGATGGGGGAATGGGTGGTGTCCTTAACGTAAGTCTTGGATACTGTCAAGGATTATGCTGAGAGAGAGAGAGAGAGAGAGAGAGAGAGAGAGAGAGAGAGAGAGAGAGAGAGAGAGAGAGAGAGAGAGAGAGAGAGAGAGAGAGAGAGAGTGTTTGTATGTGCTTTTATGAGGTTTCTTTGAGATGCTGAGGTAAAGATATACAGTCAGGGGTCTTTGGGAACGATACACACACACACACACACACACACAATGGCGGTAGTCGTGGCTTGAGGCTCATAATGTTAGGTTACTGTCTGTTAAGTAGGTATAAGTATCCCTTAAGTAGCATCTGTGGCTGCCTTAGTCTTGGCATCAATCATTGTTACTTGACGGTCTTGTTGTGGTAACTGTCACGCTCCTCTTCGTTAAGTAGTCACCTGTATATAGTCTTTCGTTACCTGGTAATCATCTCTATCCGTACAGGTAAGGATGCTACGGTGTTATTATTACTATTGTTACTATGTCTATTATTATTATTACTATTTTTTTACGATACTAGTTTACAAATTGAAGCATAACGATGAAAAAACTACAAAATATATGAAAATTATATCAGTTTTTTTTTCTGTAACACTCATTCATAATACATCAACAGTCACATCGATACACATTTCACTGGATGAATACATAATACAGCATTAAAAAACCCTAATTATTAAGCCCAATTAACAACAATTCGTAAAGGTATTGAGATCATAACACACTTTGTCTTTTTTTCCCCTCCATGGTCAACATAGCTTAATTAGTATGCAGGACAGCAAGCTTCTATAATAATCCTTGTGTTACTGTGATTACTAGACCATGCACCGCTGATGTCATTATTATTATTATTATCTATGTAAAAGGTGACCGGAGACGAAAGACGATTGCTGGGAATTTCTCTCTCTCTCTCTCTCTCTCTCTCTCTCTCTCTCTCTCTCTCTCTCTCTCTCTCTCTCCACAGGAAACAAGATTTTTTCCTTTTATTCTTAACGTGGCTACTTTTTTAAATAATATTTTGTTCTGCTTCTCTTTGGAATACTACTTTGTCTATGCAGAAAGAGGAAACATGAATATACAAGTTATTCAGTTGCTTATCTATCATAGAAATGCTTTGATAAGTGTGTGTGTGTGTGTGTGTGTGTGTGTGTGTGTGTGTGTGTGTGTGTGTGTGTGTGTGTGTGTGTGTCGCTCCACTATAGCCTGTGGTATGGCCGGTGCCACTGCTTTCATTCCTAGTGTAGGGGAGATAGGCAATGCCAGTTTTTGGTCCACACGTGTAAACCTGTGCGAGTCTTTGTTCATCCTGCACAAAGGGGCGGGGGCGCAAACTACACTCCCAGGATGGTCTACGTTTTTGCCGACCAACCCTGCGTGACCTTTCCCGACCGAACAGCAAAATGTCCTCCTCTTCTTCTTCCTTCACTCTTCTCTTCCCTCCCTCCCTGTCTCTTTCCCTCCTGCATATCAGTCCTCCCCGTCTGAATGAAGCCAGTCACGTTTTCTTACCGCCTAGAGGGGGCACTTGTCTAATCTCACCGGCGGCCAGCTATGATAGGATAAACAATGGCGGCGTTGTAAGGGTGGATCAAGTGTGCTGCTCATTTGGCGGCTTTGTAATCCTCCTCTTCCTCCTGGTGGTGGTAGTCGGCTTATGCTTTCGTCACTTTTTACGTCACACGCGCCGGATGTGACGTCACGGCTACCAATGCAGAAGGAAAGCCACGAGGACAGACTAACCTATCTCTTATTTCCCTCCACCTCAACTTGACGGGGGTGCTAACCTTTACTCCCTCCCTGGTGACTCCCCACACGCCGCCCCGGGCACCTGCCACACGCACACACACACACACACAGGGACGCGGGGTAGAAAAAAAAAATACTAACATGCCCTCGAAGGATGAGAGAAAACGTTACAGGGGCATGGAATACTATGGTAAATTTTGGGAGTTAGTTCTGGAAGGGGAATTTTCCAGCCATGACCAGAGGGCGGCGGTGGCGGCCCAGATGAGGTGCAGAACCCGCCTCCCTCCTACCACCACCACCACCACAGCCACGCCAATCCCACGAAATCCAGGCAATCCTACGATGTGCCGCATATTTGATGTATATTCCGTTTTTTCCCCCTCGATTTTCCTGCATTTCAGCCTCACAAGTTTTTTTGAGTTGATCTGAAGCTGCGATGCCTGACAAGGACGCAGCGCTGCAAACATGGCGTACACTGCACTACCCTCGCCCCAGGAACACAGTCACGGATAAAAAAAAACAAAAAAACAATGAAATGAAAGGAGGAAAAATGTTATCTATAAGTACACAAATGAGGATCAATGATTATGTGTATGTATGTATGTATGTATGTATGAATGTTTAGGTTTGTGAGGATGCTGTCATTTCCGGTTATTTTTTAGAATACTTAGAAAACACACACACACACACACACACACACACACACACACACACACACACACACACACACATTGAACAGGACAACGAAAACAAACGATCCACAAACCATTTCCCTTCCCAAACAAAGACTTCTGAAACCATACCACTTACAAGCTATACTACCACTACTACTACTACTACTACTACTACTACCATTACTACTACTACTACTACTATCATTACTACTACTACTACTACTACTACTACTACTACTACTACAACAACTACTACTAATAACAATAATGTTACCAATCACCACTACTTTCATCACTAAAAATAGAAGCAATAAACAACTATAAATACCTAATGACCACCACCACCACCACCACCACTACCACTACTACCACTACTACTACTACTACGAGGTGGTCGGCAGCACAGTGCAGTAGGATGCTGTGGGTGTGGGTGAGGGCATCTACTTTTCCTTCCTATTGATTGGGTGGTATGGTGCCGAGGAGGAGGAGGAGGAGGAGGAGGAGGAGGAGGAGGAGGAGGAGGAGGAGGAGGAGGAGGAGGAGGAGGAGGAGGAGAACAGAGAAAGGGACATGGAAGAGTTTCTCATTGGGAGAGGAAGGAGGAAACATGGAAAAGAGAGAGAGAGAGAGAGAGAGAGAGAGAGAGAGAGAGAGAGAGAGAGAGAGAGAGAGAGAGAGAGAGAGAGAGAGAGGTGCCACGCAGACGCTCCCTGACAGTGCCAACCCGGAAGTTACCGTCGCTCTTCACCGGACACCACCCTCCCTTTCTCTCTCTCTCTCTCTCTCTCTCTCTCTCTCTCTCTCTCTCTCTCTCTCTCTCTCTCTCTCTCTCTCTCTCTCATTTCCTAATTATTCTCCCTTTTCCTCTTTCTCCCTTCACTATTTACCTTGCTCCTTTTTTTCCTCCTGACATAATTATCTGGACCTTCCCCCTCCCTTCCCCTCCTGCTCTGCCTCTAAAGCCTAACCCCACCTCCCCCACCAAGCGATGGTCTGCTTACCTGCCTCCTGCTGCCTGCCTGCCTCTCCTCTCTCCCTCCCTTCCTCAATCTCCTGAAGGGGGCGGTGCACTCGCGGTGGAGTCAGGAGGAGGAGGAGGAGAGGAGGAGGAGGAGGAGGAGGAGGAGGAGGAGGAGGAGGAGGAGGAGGAGGAGGAGGAGGAGGAGGAAGACTGGGGGGGGGGAGAGACACACCCACACTTCCTCAACTCCTTTCCAAACTCATCCCTAGAGCCCTGAGCGTAAGGGTGGGAAGGGGCACCACCCTGTCCCTGTGCTGGGTCCTTCTGACACCCTTCATTTTCATTTATTGATCTGGGGAGTTTTCCCTTAGGCACTGTTCCGACGGTCCGCCAGACTTGTGCCGCGGAGGAAGGGCAGGCTAGGGAACCACACGACCACAGAGGGAAGGAAGGGAACAGATGGAGGGAGAATGGTAAGGAAGAGAGGAGAAGGAATGGAGAGAGAGAATGGTAAGGGATGTAAGGGAAGAGAGGGAGTGAGGGGAAAGGGAAGGTAAGGAAGGAATGGAGAAAGAATGGTAAGGAATGAGGGGAAAGGAGAAGGCAGGGAAGGGATGGAGAGGAGATGAAATAAAAAGGAAGGGAAAGAAAATGAATGGGAAAGGAAGGGAAGGAATAGGAGGGAAGGTAAGGTAAGGGAGTGAGTGAGGAGGAAGGGGAAGGCAAGATGGTAGTATCAAGTGATGCTGAGGGGGGAGGGGAGGGGAGGGGTGTAAAGTGTCGACCAAGTGTTAAGTGTTTAAGTGGAGGCTGAACACTTGTGGGTCGTAGTAGTAGTAGTGGGGTGGTGGTGGTGGTGGTGGTGGTGGTGGTGGTGGTGGTGGCGTTACAAGTGGTGTTACGTAAATGGTGATGATGATGATGATGGTGGTGGTAATGGTGTCAAGGTGTGTTGTGGCAGCGGCCTTGTGGTGGTGGTGGTGGAAGTGGAGGTGTTAGCTGGCCTAGGTGGAAGCAGCAAGTGGGAGGAGAATGTCAAATGGCGATCGTGTATTTATTAGGTGGGAGGTGGGTGGTGCTGGTGGTGGTGGTGGTGGTGGTGTGGTGGTGGAGGAACAGGAGAAGAAGGAGGAGGTGTCAGATATCCTTAGGAGTGGAAGGGGAGTTATTAAGTAGTGGCAGAGTATTTTTTAAAGTGTAATTAAGTACTAATGACCTTAACATCACCGTGGCAGGGGTGGAGAGGTGTCAGGTGTTAGGTGTCAGATATCCCCTTCAAGTGTGTGTGTGTGTGTGTGTGTGTGTGTGTGGTGTGTGTGTGTGTGTGTGTGTGTGTGTGTGTGTGTGTGTGTGTGTGTGTGTTAAGGAGTAAAAAGTGTGTGTGGGAGTGTGTTAAGTAGTAAAAAGTGTGTGTGTGTGTGTGTGTGTGTGTGTGTGTGTGTGTGTGTGTGTGTGTGTGT
>JAXIVD010001165.1:0-29726 GCA_036785275.1 Cancer borealis
ACACCATCCACATAAACATCAAACAACTATGGTGACATCACACAACCCTTACATAGTTTCGCTCCAACAGGCAACCACTTACTCAGGTTACTTCCCACTCTTACATACACATAAAAACTTTTCATGTCTTTTTACCAGTCTGTCACCTAGCTTATACAATTGCAGGACAACACTAATAATAATAATAATAATAATAGATCTATTTACATATAAGATTGTTATCCCTCTAAAGGTGAGTAGCTAAGACAACATTAATCTCCCCTTCCCTTATATAGAGGATGGGCTTCCCAAATCCCTCGCTCTCTTCGCTTTTTTGCCTTTTACGAACCCCAGAGATTACGGTGGCGAGTTTTTGTACTGCTCACTACAGGGATAATCCTAATTATCCTAATCCTAATAATAATCCTAATAATAATGATGATAATAATAATAATAATCATAATAATAATGATTATTGAGCCCTCACTCAGTCAACACCTGCTCAGAACTGTTCTTTGATATTGGTGATATTTCTTGTGTTGTGCATTATTTCTTATATTTTTTTATTCCACGAGCCACCAAGGGACCAAAGAAAGCTAATGAAAATGTAAAGGCAAAAAGGAAATCAGTGAGAACAACAATAGAGGTGAAGAAAGACATCATACGGAAGCATGAAAATGGCGTCTCAGATCTAACTTTGTAATTCAGTTTAGCAAAGTGATCAATGTGAACCATTCCAAACAATAACACATCTTCCCTTGTCCTACCTCACCAACTTACACTCACACAGGGAGTGATACGGTAAAACTGAATTAGCTAAGTTTTCGTCTATATTTCATGTTTAGTATTTTTTTTTGTTAGATTTAAGGATTTTTATTGTTTTTTAAAGTTGTGGGTGGGGGGGGAGGGGCGTGCAAACCATACTGAGCATTGTGTTATCCACGTAGCTCCGCCCGTCTTGCTTTGACTTGTTACTAGGTGGTTCAAGGTGGTCAGGGAGACTCATCCTACTGAATGGTGGGTTCAAGTATTCATGGAAGGTGACTTCCTTTCCAAACAATAACATTTCTCTCCTTCCTCACCACCTTACACTTACACTGTCATCTCTGCACCGTACAGGTAGGTTAACATTAAATTACAGAAGTTTTCAACTATATTTTATCTGTTTAGAATTGTGTTTTTTTGCTTAAATTTAATTAATTTCATTATGTTTTGTGTAAGAATTTGTGCACAAAGTACTGCGGTAAAAGTTTAGATAAACAATAATCTGGGATTCAGGAAAATATTAATCCATTTTACATTGAATTCTATGGGGAAAATGGTTTCTGCTTACGAACATTTTGGTTCACAAAAGACCTCCAGGAACAAATTAAGTTGGTGACCCGAGGTTCCAGTGTACCGGGTTATTATCCCATCAAAGTGAGATAGCGTAGACAAGGCGCATATTAACACATCCATGCACATATACACATACACTCCTCTCACTTCTTTATTCATTATTACTAAGGCAGCAAGTTGCAAGTTCCTAGGTTTAGTAGGATGATATATTTGCTGGAATGATAGTCATCCATGCGTAGAACCAAGAAAAACACTTACAGCCGCCGTAGACAATCCAAGACTTGTGGGTCCTTACTGATGACATCAGCAATGATGTGCTGCAGACCCTGTTCCACCTCCTCCACACTGCGCAAACCCTCACGGTTGGGGTCAATGAGGGAGTACAGCTCCTGCTGGTTTGCCTGCAAAAGAGACCAACCTGGTGAAGGGTGACTGGCTGATAATGTGCATGAGTATTATTACTCAATAACTATCTGATACAAACTCTATTCATTCATCCTTGTCCCCTTTTGCATGAGCAACCTGATGGGCTGTGTTTGGGGGGGTGGGGGTGCACTTCTCTTCTCCTGTAGGTGCCTAGGTGCTAAGTGAGAGGAGTGTAGTATATGTATGTGTGCATGGGTGTGTGTATGTATGCCTTGTCTTGGCTACCACCCATTCAGGGGGATAACAGGGTGGTATATAGATCAATTGATAGATTAATATACCAGGCTTGTATCCTCCTTAATCAGCCCAGTGGTGGTGGATGCAAGAACACTACTACTGTATTTCCTTCTGATCATAAATGGCAATCACCAGGGTTGAAGTGAGGTGTCTGGGAAGCTACGAGGGGAGATAGGAGGGGAGAGTAATGTCTCTCTGAACTATAAATAAACATCTTACCTTAAATATCCCCTTTTAATGGGGATATAAGCCAGGTATATAGATAGATAGATATTCCCCTTAAAGGTGAGTAGCCAAGACAAGGCATATTCAAGGTTCAGGTACAATTTAATCACCTCTTCCCCTATGTGCCTCGTCTCATAATAGGGAGAAACATCACTAATCTATCTATCTATATACCAGACTGTTTTCACTCAAAGGTGGGTAGCCAAAACAAGGCACACATACACATACACACACACCCATGCACACATACATATACTCTCCTCTCACTTAGCCCCTAGACCCCCATAAGAGAAGAGAAGTACACCTTGTCCAATCAGATCAGTCCTGAGTTTATTCTTGTTGCTTCATATTTGACTCATGCTTTCTCCCTCCCCCGGACCTTTGATTCAAGAGTCACACTAGACGAGCAAGAACCTCCTCCAGGGGTCATCAAGGCTGTGTCATTAATCATGCATTCACCACTGCTACCCATTCACTATCACGCACAATCATCCTTCCTTCCTTTCTTCATTCGACACTTTGCATACCATCCATCCCGTTTTGGCCTTCTTCTCAACCTCTCACATCGGATCCTACTATTCCCTTCATCAACTGGTCCTCCTCCATTCTCTCTGTGTGTCCAAACCACCTCAACACACTGCTATGCTCGACCAGCTCTCGTAACACCGTTCTCCTTCACTTATCATCATTTCTCACTTGTTCCATATACATTACTCTGCATACTTCTTAGACACCTCATCACCATTACATTTAATATCTTTTCTTCTCTGCTACTGCCATACTCCATGTTTTAGGCCCATGTAATGCAGTGGTTACAGCTACTCCTTCATACAACCTTCTCTGTACATTCATCACCATTGCTTTACAACTAAACACCTTCTTCATTCCTACCAACACCTTTCCTACATCATTCATCCTGCACTTCACCTCTGTCTCTAGTCCTATATCTACAGTATTCTTGGACCCTAAATATTTAAAGTATTTCACCTCTTCAAGCAGTTCAACATTCAAGGCAATATTCATCCTTCTACCATCAACCCTTTTAGTGCATTTCATTACTTTACTCTAATTCTCATTCACTCATAAATCCTTCCTCCTACATACATAAACTAACACAATTTCTCCTCTGAATCTGCCACAAAACCCGTATCATCTGCAAACAGTAGCTGATTCATCTTCCACTCTCAAGCATCAGAATGAAATAATAATAGAATAATGCACTTTGGAAGAGATATGATTATATTCATCTATATTTATATACATGGCATATATCTGCCGTGGTACAGGCTACAAGAATCCTAACATTACAATACCTACAGTTCTTAAAGAAGCGACAAAAGTGACGGAGTGATGGGTCTGGGAAGTGTGTATACTCTCCTATGAAAAGACAAGACACAGAGGGAGGGGAGACAAATGTATCTATGACCCCTGAAGATTGAGTCTCTGAATGTGTGTGGATGTAGTAAGCTTGAGGGTAAAAGGGAGATGATTGGAAGAAGTAAAACTGAAAGGAAAAGGTGAATGTGAGTGGAAGGATGACAGATGTGACCAGAGGAAGGAGGAATTACAGAATAAAAGAATAAAAATAAAGTAATAAAATGCACTAGATAGGTTAGTGGTAGAAGGAGAAATATTGCCTTCAATGGTAAATTACTTGAGGAGATGAAATGTTTTAAATATTTAGGGTCCAATATTAATGCAGATGTAGGACTAGAGACAGATGTGAAGTCTAGGATGAATGATGTAGGAAAGATGTTTAGTTGTAAAGCAATGGTGATGAATGTACAGAGAAGGTTGTATGAAGGAGTATCTGTGTCCACTGCATTACATGGGCCTTAAACATGGAGTATGGCAGTAGCAGAGAAGAAAAGATAAAATGTAATGGTGATGAGATACATGAGGAGTATGTGTGGAATGATGTATATGGACTGAGCGAAAAATGAGGTGTGAAGAACTGATGTTATGAGAGAGTTGGCTGGTTGAGCAGAGTGTGTTGAGGTGGTTTGGACACATGGAAAGAATGGAGGAGGACCAGTTGGTGAAGGGAATAGTAGGATCCGATGTGAGAAGAGTGAGGTTGAGAGGAAGGCCAACAACAGGATGGATGGACGGCGTGCAAAGAGCACTGAATGAATGAAGGAAGGAAGGAAGGATGATTGTCTGTAAGAAGTGAATGGGTAGCAGTAGTGAATGCATGATGAATGACACGGCCTTGATGACCCCTGGAGGAGGTTCTTGTGTATTTGGTGAAGAGGATCAGGTGTGGGGAGGGAGAGGGAATGAGTTGAATATGAAGTGGCAGGGTAAACCTCAAGGCACTGTTGTGGATACGACCCTTGTCCTGAGCCCCATTTGTGTGACTGACCTGACACGCTGTGTTTATGTGGGATGTACTTCTCTTTTCCTGTGGGAGTCTAGGGGCTAAGTGAGAGGAGAGTCTGGTATATAGATATAATAATACCATTAAAAGGGGGTAGCCAAGACAAGGCATTTAGGGTTCATGGAGACTTTACTCTCCCCTCTCCCTCTGTGCTGTGTTTTTATAAGAGAGAATACAAAGGAGAGGCTTCCTAGACCCTTTACTCCGTCCCTTTTGTAACCTTTTACAAACCGCTGGTATTATAGTGGTAGAATTGTGGTAGCCCTAACCACAGGCTAATAATTTCATAACTTCATAATTAATCAGACATCAAGACAAGCCATAAATAAGTTTCATAAATCCAAAGTATGACAAAATAAGTCATAGGCTTTGTTGTAGCATTGATATAATGTGTTAAGTGTACATAGACATACTCACAAACTTATTGTGTGTGCCCTGCAGTACTTCCATGGCCGCCGGCCCCAATCCAAGTTCACGGGCTCGCTCAGCATAAGTCCGCTTCCCACTGCCCTTGTATGCAGCAGTCTGCCACACAACAACAAACACAAACAGACATCAATCTTTGGTTTGTCTATTATCTTAAAAAACAGTACAGATTGCACAAAAAATTCAAGCAAAGTAAATCAATTCACCTTCAATTCATTTCACTGCCAAGAGATTTTCAGATAAGTGCATTAAATGTTTTTGATTTGCATGACTCTATTTGAGTTGAGAGTGAGTGTGGATGAAGGCATGTAAGAATATTACAAAAAGTACAATAAGGAAAGCTTACCAAATGTTCCACTTCATGCATGGTGGTGGCACAAAGGAGGGATACCTTGCGGTCCTCTGGCAGCTTTTTGTTGTCAGCCTTCAAGATTTTCACAACCCTCTCCTGAACGTGCCTTGAAACATGCAAATATATATACATCTTCACTCTGCATCAATACCACAATATTTTCATACTGAAACACTGAATAATATACATAAATAGCACTATGGATGAATTATCTACAACATTATAAGTTTAATCTAAAGCAACATGACAGAGCACTTACTAAAATAAATGAACTAAGGATTTGAATTATGTATGCAGATGATGTGATAAAGCTGAAGGAATGTCAAAATATGAAGATGCAGTGTTGGAATAGATGGTTTTGTGACCTTGAGTGGAGCCATAAGTGGATGAGTGGAAGAAGGCAATTATTGTGGCCTTCTATAAAGCTTGGTTAGTTAATAAAAATAAGTGTAATAAACATAAAGGGATAAGTTTCATTAGTGTGTCAGAAAAAGTATTTCAGAGAGAGAGAGAGAGAGAGAGAGAGAGAGAGAGAGAGAGAGAGAGAGAGAGAGAGAGAGAGAGAGAGAGAGAGAGAGAGAGAGAGAGAGAGAGAGAAGAGAGAGAGAGAGAGAGAGAGGGGGAGGGGTTAGTCAGGGGTAAGGAATATAGGAAAGGAAAAGGTTGTGTGGACGTAACAGATATTAGTAATTAAAATTATAGCATAACACTACTTAAGGAATGATGGTAAATTGAATACAACCTTCATATATATATATATATATATATATATATATATATATATATATATATATATATATATATATATATATATATATATATAAACAATCAAACATATAATTGAGTTGAAAGAGAAATTTCCTGGTGTATTATGAAAATTGATGCTATTTGAGACAGCCAAATATTTAAAGTATTTGATAATATGATGTAAGACAGGAGAGATAAGAGAGAAGGTCTGTGAAAGGCAGCTGGTGTCATAGGATCACGTGCAAGGGTTATGAGATGAAGGAATGCATCCATAGAGGTAAAAAGAGCTAAGGAACAATTATCTCATGACTTTATGGATCAGAAACTATGATATAGAATAAGGCACAGCAGTCAATAATACGTGGTGTGAAAAGGAGTTACCTGAGAGGGGTATGAGGTGTGACAAGATGGGAGGGTGAGAGCAATGGTTGTGTGTATGCAAGATGTGTCATGGCATCTTGTGCACATGGAGTGGTGTGTGGTGTAGTGGAATGGGTGAAAAGCAATACACTGAGGTGGTGTTATTATAGTAAGAGGATGAAGAGTTAAGAGTCTTCAAAAAAAAGTGTAAATGGGTGAGATTGAATACAGGTTGACTATCAATAATCCGGTATAAGCAAACAGCTAATTCTGGTTACAGTGCTATCAAAACATAAACATAAACAGCGCCTCCTGAAAACAGTGATGCGCCAACTCGGGAAATTTGAAACTGTGCTCTGAAATTCATGCCGGAAAACTGATGGAACTGGAATATTGATAGTCAACCTGTATCTTATAGGAGAGGTAAGCCACTGGGATGATGGAAGGATAGGATAAAGAATGACAAGTGTGCAAGAGGTGTTAATAAGGAGGAAAGGATTTTAACAAGCAAAGAGGGAATGTATGGATAGGAAAAGGTGGAAGTTCTTTTACAATAATCACACAATTGGGAGGCATTTCTTGAGGGAACATGGCATCATTAGACTATAAATAATAGACATGAACAACTAAGAAGATTGACATGTATAATATTCTTATTACAATCTTATTTGGATTTCCTGCTAAATTGAGGAGATATTGTAGTTAAAACCAATAACTAATATGAATAACAGATACAATAAGTTTAACAACACTTACTTTAATTGTGAATAAGTGTTCTGGATTTCCCGCAGCTTTTCTACATCCATATTTCCAGTTTTATCTTTACGGTATCGAGCAATGAAGGGAAGTGTGTTCTCTTGGTCAAACATGGTGACCACGTTGTGTGCCACCCACTCCTCCACTTTCTGCCGCTCCGCTATCACCTTGGCCGGGTCCCATTCAAATACAATTTGTATTTCATCATCAGGAATCTGGAACAAAATGTCACCCCATCAATAAATATAATAGAATCAATCCTTGACCTTTACAGATTCTACTTCCATGGTTCAAACTTTTCACGAGGCGACATGAGAAAAAAAATACTATAACCTCGCTTCTCTAAAACATTTTGGCAGTCCCAAAATATTTTTTCTTGGTGGAAAAGTTTTCACAGCATTCTGGTGTGCATTGGTGAGGTCAGCTGACACTGTAAATGTCTGATGAGAGGGTAAGAGAGAAGCAAAGTATGGAAGGATAGATAAGATATTAGAAGGGAAGGGGAGAGACAAGAGCACCTCAGTTCACCAATAACCAAAATTGTGTTAACTTGGCACCAATTCTTCACTTGCAGTCATGTTACATGCTGCTGCTGGCTGCATGTTTTGGTAAAGTGGTACATGCAACTTTGATCTGCTCCCTAATACATGATGCTCTCTTCCTATCTCTCCATATTATGCTAAGCATTATTCTTTCCATTCCCCTTTAGGCATTTTAAGGTTTTCATTCCAGGGTTTACGTAGGACTCCAGGTTTCTATATGTTAGAACTGGTGGAATGCACTCATTATATACCTGTTTCTAAGGTGATAATGGGAGATTACTTATCATAACATTGTGTTGTCTGCTAAAACCACTCCATCCAATCTATATTCTTGTTCTAAATTCTTGTTCATGATCTCGACATGCATCAATTTTCTGTCCTAAGTAAGTGTATTCCCGGACACAGACTATTACTTAAGCATATATTTAAATTTCATGATCTAGTATGTAATTGTTGAACATCACCTTCATTTTCTTCATATTCATCTTTAAACTCACTTTCTGACTTTCTCTGTGCAACGACTAAATCATCTGATGTAATAATAATCTGTAATTTGCAAATTAGAAAAATTTCATCAGTATATTTAAAATAGTTTAGATATTCTCCTTAGATACAGCAGATCCTCACTTAACGTTGTGGATAACTTCCTGGAAAGTGCGGCTTGAAATGAAACGACTTTAAATTAAATTAATTTTACCATGCGCCCAATGATATAAACATAGTTATGTTCCTACTGTATATTTGATAAAAAAATCACCAAGCTTCTAAATAAAGAACCTTATCCACCACCCCTGTATGGAGTATACATTTCATGTACAGTAGAACCTCGCATTACAAGTTTAATTCATTCCATGAGCTTGTTTTGTGATTTACTCATCCTACAAAATAATGCCAAATAAGCCACGAAACCAAGAAAAATGGTGTGAGCTGAGTGCCACTAGTATGAAGATTACTTGTACTGTGGATTTCCACTCGTGTTTCAAGACAAAAATACTCACAAGCCACAGCTGGTAAAGCAAATTACTTGTACAATGGTGCACTTGTACTGGGAGGTTCTACTGTATGGGTGGGGGGGTTCTCAATGCACAGAGTTGCTGAACAAAGTTAAGTCAAAAGCTTTTCGTCTTATTGACTCCCATCCTCTTACTGACTATCTTCAACCTCTTACACTCCACCGCAATGTTGCATCTCTTGCTATCTTCTATTGTTATTTTCATGATAACTACTCTTCTGAACTTGCTAACTGCATGCCTCGCCCCCTTCCCGTGGCTTCACCACACATGACTTTCTATTCTCTCATCCATATTCTGTCAACCCATCTTATGCAAGAGTTAACCAGTATCTTCACTCTTTCTTCACTTCTATTGGTAAACTCTGGAACTCTCTGCCTGAATCTGTATTTCCACCTTACTACAACTTTAGCTCATTTAAGAGAAGTGTGTCAAGAAACCTGCAACCTTAATTTGGCTTCCTACATTCTCTTCATGTTGGCTTGACCACCTAACTTTGTTGTAACACCAGTTCTCCTTCACACCTCATTTCTCACTCGTTCCATACACATTACTCCACACACATTCCTCAGACATCTCATCTCCATTACATTTAACGTATATACCGGACTATAAGACAAGAATTTTTGCCAAGTTTAAGGCAATAAAACACAAATCTATAACTCTGTGATGAATATTCAGCACCACTGTACCTTGGAATTCATTCCGCGTGCACACACGTGTATGCATAATATATATATACCGTATATACCGGACTATAAGACGACCCCCAATTTTCGAGGGAAAAAAATTAGGTTTTTAGCTATTATCGCTATATTAGACGACCCCCTTAAATGGTGTAGGAAGCTGTTGCTTACATGGTTGGCCGAAGGATAATGGAGTGCGTCACACACTGGTTTACTGCTGCCCCTTCATTTCCAGGTGTTTCAGAGTTTGCTAGCTCCTCCGCTTAGAGAAGTCAACTTACCATATCATTACCACAAACATTGTAATTTCACCATGTCTTTCTCATGGTAAGGTTCACTGTGCTTGTTCTATACACATATGATGCAATTCCAGGTGTTTCTGAGCCCAGAAATGAATGGGATATGCATTATTTTCTTTTCATAATGACTACTGTGTGTTACTGGTTACTACTGCCGCCTCATTGGCTAAGGTGGCGGCTCCCTCACAATAACTTCTGCCGTCAATTTCAAAATACACCCGTCCTTAATTTATTACTCCAACAATTACTTCCAACACTAGTTACTCAAGATGTAAGTAATTAAAGGAATTAAAAAAACTACATATTGTACGTATATTACTTTTACTAAACAATAGTCTGAATTTTTCAAAACGTAAAGAAACATTATCATAAACACCAGCACCGCCATGCCGGGCACGCTTTAATACCTTGTTCCAACAATTGCCTCAAACATTCGAAACACAGATATTTAATTAAAAACCTTCAAAATCATCTTCATCTGATACAGTAAGCATGTCAAATATATCTTGAGATACATGTTCAAGGGTATCATCATATGGGTCAAATTCTGCATCATCTGGATTGTCGTCTGCAACTTTATCACCAGTGTCGTCTACTGACGTTGTCAGTAAACATTCAACACCCATAGAGTTAGGGTGGGCCCGCACGCCTGTGTATGTGTGTGTAGGTGTATATATATATATATATATATATATATATATATATATATATATATATATATATATATATATATATATATATATATATATTATGCATACACGTGTGCATGCAGAATGAATTCCAAGGTACAGTGACGCTGAATATTCATCACAGAGTTATAGATTTGTGTTTTATTCTCAGTGTATAAGACGACCCTTAGATTTAGAAGCCTTAAACTTGGCAAAAAATCTCGTCTTATAGTCCGGTATATACGGTATATATATATATATATATATATATATATATATATATATATATATATATATATATATATATATATATATATATATATATATATATACACACACACACACACACACACACATACACAGGCGTGTGGGCCCATCCTAACTCTATGGATGTTGAATGTTTACTGACGTCACATGGAGGCCCACAATAGCTAATAGATTCATGTTCATGGCGGTCCAGCTTTTGTTTGTAAACACAGGCCGGTCTGCTCTGAACAGAGGACTCGTGGGAACACAACACCGGGGCGGCGGGCGCCCGACCGCGCTAAATTACAACAATCAGTTGCCGATTCACAGAAATCATGACGCCGATAAATACTGTTAATGTTAAGCTAGCCAATCGTAGCCTTCGTAACTAATCGCATTATAAAATTAAAGCTACGTGACAAGGTGTGAGCCAGTCCTTCTATTGTAGCATTCTCCAGGATACCACTGCCTGACTACCACCACTTCAGCTAGCCAGCAGCACTACCCTAGTTATGGAACCACCAACCAAAAGAAGACGATATGAAGCAAGCTTTAAATTGAAACTGGCAGCCCTTGCCAAGGAACAAAATAACAGTGTTGCTGCAAGAAATTGACTGCAGAAGTTATTGTGAGGGAGCCGCCACCCAAGCCAGTGAGGCGGCAGTAGTAACCAGTAACGCACAGTGGTCATTACGAAAAGAAAATAATGCATATTCCAGCCATTTCTGGGCTCAGAAATTGTGTCATATGTGTATAGAATAAGCACAGTGAACCTTACCATGAGAAAGACCTGGTGAAATTACAATGTTTGTGGTAATGATATGGTAAGTTGACTTCTCTAAGCAGAGGAGCTAGCAAACTCTGAAACACCTGGAAATGAAGGGGCAGCAGTAAACCAGTGTGTGACGCACTCCATTATCTTTTGGCCAACCATGTAAGCAACAGCTTCCTACACCATTTAAGGGGGTTGTCTAATATAGCGATAATAGCTAAAAACCTAATTTTTTCCTTCAAAATTAGGGGTCGTCTTATATAACCAGTCGCCTTATAGTCCGGTATATACGGTAATATCTTTTCTCTACTGCTACTGCCATACTCCATGTTTAAGATTTATATAGTGCAGTGGACACAGTTACTCCTTCATACAACTTTCTATTTACATTCATTGCTATCATTCTACAACTAAACACGTTCTTCATTCCTTTCCACACCTTTCCTATATCACTTGTCTCTATTCCTCCATCTATATCAATCTTGGACCTTAAATACTTAAACCATTTCACTTCCTTAAACAGTTCAACATTCAATACAACATTCATCCTTCTACCACCAACTTGCTTTGTGAATTTTCTTATCTTATTCTTATTCTCATTCACTTTAAAATTCCTCCTACACACTCATCCAAATTCTTACACCAACTGACATAATTCTTCCTTCAAATCCGCCGCTAATGCTGTATCACCTGCAAACAGTAGGTGATTTATCTTCCACTTTATTGTCAGAATTAACTAAACTGAGACCTCAACCTGACATCCTCACACTAATTCCAAAATACTTCTTTTCCTTTTGCCATAAACTGTTCACACACTTGTCTCACGTCAAACACCTGATCCACACATCTTCACCCTCTTCTAAAGCCACCTTGATCCTCACACATAACACCTTCTGTACCCTCTGATCCCATTTATCAGTACCTATCTTACACCTTACCTACTACACTCAACACACTTATAACCATAAAACTAACACACTCATACTTATCACCTTCATCTTTATACAAGGGAACTACACATACACTCGTCCAATCAACTGGTGCCAGACTGGTAATAAAACACACATTTAACAATCTTATTAACCAATCCAACACACTTGTACAGACACTTTTCAAACAGTCTATACAACACCCATCTAACCCTACACCTTTCCCTGCTTTCATATCCTTTACCACCCCTTGTACTCCCTCTTTCGTGATGTGTGTTATTTAACCTTCCTTACACTCACTCCATTTCCATTCTCACTACAACAATCTCAGCCTCTCTATCTTCCTCTACATTGAACAGACTTCCAAAATATTCAGCCCATCTTTCCTTAACTGCTTCCTTTTCAACCAACATTGTACTATCCTGTCTTCACCCTTTCTTCATTTCCAGATGTTCCCTTCCTAATCCTCTTTACCTCCTTTCCAGAACATCTTATTCTCATGGAAGTTTTCAAGTCATCTTCCTACATCACCTTTCATCTGGACTCACTTTTGTAACACACACACCCCTTTTTAGGTAAATTTCTCTCTTGTATCTCCCATATAACACCTGCTCCTTCCTCTGCAGCCACACACCATGTACATGCCTCCTTTCTGTTCCAGCCAACCTTACACCTTCACACCACTTTCCTTCTCTGTACACCCCACCACGGCATTCTTCTTCCACTTTTCAATAATATTATTAGTGAGATGGCAAGGCAATTATTTTTGTGTAGAGTTGACAAAATTATATAATGGTCCATTCATAGCATTAAATCTTCCCTTTCAATGTCTATCCTTTCTCCTTTCCACAATATCACTAAGTTCAGCTCTTTTATTCTTTGTTCTGAGGGATGCTTGTTCAGATAGATGAACAGATAAATAAATAAATACTTAGAAACAAAAATAAACAAATACAATATATATATATATATATATATATATATATATATATATATATATATATATATATATATATATATATATATATATATAAGAAGAAACACTGAATCCTGAAACCTTTAAATAGAAACAAACCAAATGAACCACCATACAACTTTTTTCATGGCCTTAGGAAAAAAAAAAATAAATAAATAAAATAAATAAAATAAAATAAATAAATAAATAAAAATGTGAAAAATAAAATTAAAAAACATATATATAAAATAAGATTGAGTCAGTCATCCTCCAAACTGGTACTTACTCTTTTGCGATACTTAAGAGTGCCGGCCCCGCCCACCTCCCCTCGGCTGGTCTTCTGGGCTTTAGCATGTCTCACAAACTGCACTTCTGGCTCCTTGCGCTTCACTCCTCGCTGCTGACTCTGCTGTTGCTGTTGCTGCTGCTGCTGTTGTTGCTGCTGCTGCTGCTTTTGCTGCTGTTGTTGCACCTGCCTTTGCTGAGCCCGCTGTTGCTGTAATTGCTTTTGCTGTTGCTGTCGTTGCTGTTGTCGCTGTAGTCTCTGTTGTGCTGCCTGCTGTTGCTGTTCTAGTTGCTGCTGGTGATACTGCTGCACTGGCCGTCGCTGTCGCTGTGATCGTTTGGGTGGTGGTGTCTGCTGCTGCTGCTGCTGCTGCTGTTCTTGGTGGTGGTGCAGCTGGTTTGTGGCAATGCATTCCGCTTCCTCCTGCTTGAGTAAAAGTTCAGAAAAGATAGTTCAGCAGCTTCAAATATTATTCACTCAACTCAAAACATTACCAACACAACCAATTAACCATTAACCATTAATACTATCCTCTAGATTGGCTCCCCCACTCTTTTTTTTTTTTTTACATTAAAAGAGTACCGGCTAAGGGAAAAAAATTAAGTATTAAAAAAAATTCCCGCCTGTCGCCAGACCCTGTAAAGAAGACAGTAGGAGAAATAAAGACATGTGGAGCAGTTCAATTTAGTATGAGAGGTGTCTTGACACTCCTCTTTTGAAAGAGTTTAAGTCATAGACAGGTGGAAAAACAGTCAAAGGAAGAGAGTTTCAGAGTTTACCAGTGTAAGGGATGAAAGAGTGAAGATACTGGTTAACTCTTGCATTAGGTAGATGGACAGAATAAGGATGAGCAGAAGTAGAAAGTCTTGTGCAGCCAGGCCGCAGGAAGGGGGGAGGCATGCAGTTAGCAAGTTCAGAAGAGCAGTCAGCATGAAAATAGCGGTAGAAGATAGATAAAGAAGCAACATTGTGGCGGTGACTTAAAGATTCAAGACAGTCAGTTAGAGGAGGAGAGTTGATGAGGTCCACCCTGTTTAAAAGAGCTGTATGAGTTGAGCCCCCCAGACATGAGAGCTATACTCCATACATGGGTGGATAAGGCCCCTGTACAGAGCAAGCAGCTGAGAGGGAGAGAAAAATGGACACAGAGACGCCATAGGACACCTAACTTCTTGGAAGCTGATTTAGCATGAGTAGAGATATGAAATTGCCAGTTTAGATTTTTAGTAAAGGATAGACCGAGTGTGTTTAATGTGGAGGAGAGGGGAAGCTGAGTGTCGTTGAAGAAGAGGGGATAGTTATCTGGAAAGTTATGTCGAGTAGATAGTTGTAGATATTGAGTTTTTGAAGCATTGAACAAAACAAGGTTTGCTCTGCCCCAATCAGAAACTAGTGAAAGATCAGAAGTTAAGCGTCCTATAGCATCTCGCCATGAGTCATTTAATTCTTGTTGGGTTGGGCGTCGGTTGTACGGTTGTCATCAGCATAGGAGTGGATAGGGCATTGAGTCAGATTTAGGAGATCATTAATGAATAATAGAAAGAGAGTGGGTGATAGGACAGAACCCTGAGGAATACCACTGTTGATGGTCTTAGGAGAAGAACAGTGACCGTCCACTACAGCAGCAATAGACCGGTCGGAAAGGAAACTGGAGATGAAGGTACAGAGAGAAGGATAGAATCCATAGGAGGGTAGTTTAGAAATTAAAGATTTATGCCAGACTCTATCGAAGGCTTTCGATATGTCAAGGCCAACAGCAAAGGTTTCACTGAAGTCCCTAAAAGAGGATGACCAAGATTCAGTTAGGAAAGCAAGAAGATCACCAGTAGATCGGCCTTTACGGAAACCATACTGGCAATCAGAGAGAAGGTTGTGAGCTGATAGATGCCTCATTATCTTCTTGTTAAGGACAGACTCAAAGGCTTTAGAAAGGCAGGAAATCAAAGTATAGGGCAGTAGTTAGAAGGATTGGAGCAGTCACCTTTTTTAGGGACAGGTTGAATGTGTGCAAACTTCCAGCAAGAAGGATAGGTAGAAGTAGAGAGACAGACGGAAGAGTTTGACCAGGCAGTGAGCGAGTTCGGAAGCACAGTTTTTGAGAACAATAGGAGGGACTCCATCCGGACCGTAAGCCTTCCGAGAATCAAGACCAGAGAGGGCCTGGAAAACGTCATGATAAAGAATTTTAATTATAGGGATGAAGTAGTCAGAGGGTGGAGGAGTAGGAGGAATATGCCCAGTATCATCCAAAGTAGAGTTGATAGCAAAGATTTGAGCGAAGAGTTCAGCTTTAGAGAAAGAAGAGACAGCTGTGGGGCCATCTGGTTGAAGTAAAGGAGGGAAAGATGAAGAAGTAAAATTGTTAGAGATATTATTGGCTAGATGCCAGAAATCACGAGAAGAGTTAGAGTTGGAAAGACTTTGACATTTTCTATTAATGAAAGAGTTTTTAGTAAGTTCGAGAATAGATTTGGCATGATTACGGGCAGAAATATATAGGGCATGAGTTTCAGCAGATGGATGGCTACGGTACTGTTTGTGAGCCGCCTCTCTATCATTGACAGCACGAGAACAAGCAGAGTTAAACCAGGGCTTTTTAGCTTTAGTATTAGAGAAAGTATGAGGAATGTATAGCTCCATGCCAGAGACAATCACCTCTGTTATGCGCTCGGCACAAAGAGAAGGATCTCTGACATGGAAGCAATAATCATCCCAAGGAAAATCAGAATAGTACTGCCTCAGGTCCTCCCACTTAGCAGAGTTGAAATGCCAGAAGCACCTCTGCTTAGGCGGGTCCTGAGGCTGCACTGGAGTGATAGGACAGGTAACAGAAATAAGATTGTGATCGGAGGAGCCCAACGGAGAGGAAAGTTTAACAGAGTAAGCTGAAGGATTGGAAGTTAGGAAAAGATCAAGAATGTTGGGCATGTCTCTAGGGCGGTCAGGGATATGGGTAGGGAACTGCACTAGCTGCTCTAGGTCATGAAGGATAGCAAAGTTGAAAGTTTGTTCACCAGGTTGGTCAGTGAAAGGAGATGAAAGCCAAAGCTGGTGGTGAACATTGAAATCCTCTAAAATGGAGATCTCAGCATAAGGAAAGTGAGATAGGATGTGCTCCACTTTGGAAGTCAAATAGTCAAAGAATTTTACATAGTCAGAGGAATTAGGTGAGAGATATACAGCACAGATGAATTTAGTTAGAGAGTGACATTGAAGTCTTAGCCAGATGGTAGAAAATTCTGGAGATTCAAGATTGTGTGCACGAGCAAGTAATGTCGTTACGCACATATGCGCAACAGCCAGCTTTGGATTGAAAATGAGGATAGAGAAAGTAGGAGAGAACAGAGAAGGGATTGCTGTCAGTAGTCACAGACAACTGTGTTTCAGTTAGGAAGAGAAGATGAGGTTTAGTGGAGGAGAAATGGTGTTCCACAGATTGGAAATTAGATCTAAGGCCACAAATGTTGCAGAAATCGAGAGTAAAAGTGTTAGAGGAAGTGTCAAGACACCCGAGGTCGTCAGCAGAGGAGCAGTCTGACCTGGGGACATTTGCGGTCCCCTCCCCAGATGGGGACTCCGAGGCTTCATGATAACCTGTGCATGAAAAGACTCTCAAATGTGTCCTTTTTTTCCTTTTCTTCCCCCCCTCAACTTTCTGCTAAACCTCACATCACTTCATGCATTCAACCCCACAATTCACTCCCAAAACCCATTTTTAAATTCTCATAATTTTATACACTTCACAATTGCACTACTCATCATTTTTTCATATACGGATTGACTATCAATAATCCGACAATCAATATTCAGATTCCATCAGTTTTCCAGCATGAATTTCAGAGTGGTTTCAAATTTCCTGCGCCACTGTTTGTGTTTATGTTTTGATGCCGGAGAACTGATGGAACTGGAATATTAATTGCCGGATTATTGATAGCCAACCTGTACATACTGTCATTCTGTGGAAGCACATGTGTATTGGTGTAAGCCTTTACACCTGATGACATAAACAAACTCACCTCTATAATTTGTGGATGCGCATCATTGCCGCCGTCATACAACACTTCCAAACTAGAATTCATTGGCCGTACATTCTGAACCTCCTCCAGGATCTCTATGGAGCTGTCAAAAGCTGCAAAGGAAGAAGTTATGGTTACTACAATAATATCAAGTTGAATTAGTTAGATAATTTACTGTCATGTTCTGCACATTTGTAACATTAATCCACAAGGAAATTATACAATGAGATGTCCAACTTATAAGTATAGATGGAGAAAAAGATCTTGGCGGTATAGTGTCAATAAATCTTAAACCAAACAATGAATCCACCAAAGTTGTGAGGATGATATACAATTACACTCAACCCTCGATTCAACAGACTCCATATACTAGTGGACAGGATCATTCAAAAGTCCGCTGCTTCAAACATCTGTCCACTTCCTTAGGCATCACACTTTCTCAACAAAGCGATATATTTTGATGCCATTATTGTTTTGTAATGCTATGTGATGTCTAGGTTATACACATTTATACCCATAAGATATTCATAATGCTATAAATAAGTAAGGTAAGTGAAACAATCATTGCATTTCATAATAATATTGCTTTTACATGTGGTAATCTGTGTACCATATGAAAAATACTGTTGTCTGTCCCACCAAATACCAAGAAACGGCTATTTTCAAGTAGTGGACAAGTTGATTCCCCATTGAGTCCATTACAACAAGGTTTCTGTGATGTTTGTTTCATTGGAAGATTTTTTTCAACTTCAAACCAGAAAAAAAATCATACCAACTTTGTGTAACTGGCTTGTACGTCCCTAACATGAATACTGCATTGAACTCTGCTCACTTTACTACAAACAGAATACTATTGAAAAACTAGACAAATTACAACATATATCAACTAAGATGATCCCAAGATTATGTAAAAAACCACAGTAGAAATGCCTTAAAGAACTACCATATTTGACAATATATACGCACTTTTACCCCCCAAAATTGTCTAAAAAACATCCCCATATGCAAAGGTAAGGCTTCCCGTAGGCTAATGTTATCCCCAATACTCACTACTGTTAGCTAATTTTACCCCAGATTGTCAGTATTACCTATCCTGACTCTATAATATTTACTTAAATGACATCATCATTACTACCGACACTGTAAAAGGAGTTATCATAAACACCAATGACTTTCAAGCTGTTGTCTATCTGTCTACACTGTGCTGTGCTTTGCTTGTGTAGAGGAACAGCTGGATCAGTTGTAAGTTGGTATATTATAAGCACTACTACAGTTTCCAATTTAATGTTTTTGTTGATAGGTCTAGACATTTTCAGTGTGAATTAGTGACAAATTTTTCCGTCTAGCGTTACCCAATCATAAATTAAGGGAATAGCTTATTAGCAAGAAACATGTCTTTGTTCTGGGTCCTAATCTGTATCTGTATGGTTTGAGCTATAAACACATTTCAACATTTATCTTGCAGGTGATCAGGCTCCTCTAATTGTTGTCCTCTACATAGTACACTCTGTCAACCTACAAGCCGACACATTGATCAGAAAACCTGACCCTAACAAATATGGAGTTGATATATCAGATCTGCTAACTCTCAGGTCCTTTGTTACCATTCCTCTACTCTCTACTCAGGATTCAAAAACATAAACTTCATTTACTGATACTGACAATTCTTCAACTCTTGTACTCTCTAATGACAACCCAGCACACATTATCAGTATCTGACACAAAATTCTTCCTGCACACACGTCTCATTACTTTCCATCATTGCCTTTACTAACACTGTGCCTGAAACTTGTCCTTCTTTCAGAGTCTATGTACACTAAACACACGTGTCATTACTCTCCATCATTGCCTTTACTAACACTGTGCCTGAAACTTGTCCTTCTTTCAGAGTCTATGTATACTAAACACAGACATTGTTGCTCTCATGGAAGATCTCATCCAGTCAGTCCAGTTAACAGCCCAATGTTTTTAGTTCCCAAATCCAACAATGAATGGTGTATTGTTGTATATTTCCGTGCTTTAAATAAAGTCATCTTGCCTCTTTGTTACCTCATGTCAGGTTTGAGGAAATACTTAATTAATTGGGAGATAACAACTCAGTGTTCTCAACACTCGACTTGTATTCAGAATTTTACCAAGTAAATCTTACTCCAGAAAGTTGTGAAATGACAGTATTCACAACCCATTCTGATCCTTTACAGTATCATTGCATTGCATGCTTTCTACTTTTCAGTGGCCAATTATCTCATTTTTTCAGTGATGTTAGGAAACGCTCTTGTGCTATATTGATGACATCATTGTCTTTTAAAAAATATATCTGACTATTTCAAGAAATTAGAATGTGTTCCTGCACGTCTTGTGGATGCAGGACTTCAGTGAAACTTTCTAAATTATATTTTCTTCAACAAAAGACATCTTTCCTTGGTCATGTTATAGATGCTTCTGGTATTCACATTTTTCAAGGCAGGATTAAAACTATTATTGACTATCTATTATCTACATCTGTTGACCAAGTTCATAGTTTCTTATGTATTATTGGATACAACAGACGTTTCATCAAAGGTTATGCTATCATTGTCTCTCCACTTACTGCTCTTCTCAAACAGGATATTTCATTCAAAAATAGTCCTCTGAACAAGAACAAAGTTTTCACAACATTGTAAAAGTACTGACTACAACTCCAGTTTTTGCTTTCCCAGATTAGTCAACATTTCATTTGAATACTGATGCCTCATATACAGGTGATGGAGACATGCTTATGCAAACTTATGGAACAAATCGTCCACTTCCTTAGGCATCACACTTTCTCAACAGAGCAGAAAACAACTATCCAGTCATTCAACTTGAAACATTAGCTGTAGTTTGAGCTCTACAAAAGTTCTGTTACATCTTATTAAGCTATCCTATTGAAGTTCTTACTAACTATCAAGCTATCCAACATTTGTTCAACGGTAAAAACCTCAATGGTCGACCTGCCTGTTGGTTCCTTAAGCATTCAAGATTTTACGCTCACTTTCATTTACATACAAGGAAATCAAACTCCGCAGCTGATGCTCTGTCATGTAACATTCCAGATACATGTTCATTCACTATCATATCAACTCCCTCTAATACATTTTCTCCAACTGAGGTTTCTACAGCTCAATGCAAGGATCATGTCTGGTCAAAACTTATTTATTTTCTTGATGATGGGGATGACTAATCTTTCTGAGATCACTTCACTTTATTCATATGTCCTTCAAGATGACATTCTCTACATGACTACTACACTTACAGGAAAACATTAACCTACTCGTCTTGTACATCAATTAGTAATTCAAGATATTTTTGTACCATATTTTCTTCAATTCATACATGACTCCTCACATGCTGGACACCCACGTAAAAATAATTGTGTGGCTCAGGCACGTATAAAATGTTTCTGGCATCCCAGCGTACAGATGTAAGCGAACACATTTGTGCCACAAAGGTAATATCTATTCTTATGTTCCCATTCTTAACTATCCATTTCCTTCACAATCATGGGTTCTTGTTGCTATTGACCTACTAAAATTGTCTTTCCTTTTTCTTTATTTACATTAAAATAGTAGGTAGTACGGCTAAGGGACAACAAAAATACGGAAAAGAAATCCCGCTTGTCACCAGACCCTGTAAAAAGGACAGTAAGAGAAATTACTGAGTATGGAACTCAATATCTGTTTGTTTTCATTGAAAATTTTTTCAATATTTAGTATTTTTGTACCAATGCAAGACAAATCAGCGGAGAATGTTGCATGTGCCATTCTTAACCAAATAATTTGCCCATACCGATACTACTTTTAAAGCTTTTTAGATTTATAACTGTCACCACATTCAAGAACATTCAGCAACAAACCACTAAACCTGTTACACTCTCTAATGAAGAAATGCTTAAATCTCACAACAAAATGCTTCTAACTTTTAACTTAATGTGGGGGGAGTTATTTCTATTGTAAATGTTTCATCATCTTAACTGCATCCTAACTTCACTGGAATCTTCAGAGTCATTGCTAAGCAGCATGGCAATAAAGTCAGACTCATAATTCCCTCCATTCCTTTCAAGACTCTGGTGCTTACTTTGACTCCCTTTAGAAAGTCTGCAGGGGCTTCAAGTGTGACTAAACACTACCTTTACTACACTACATCCTATGCCTGCTACAGTTCCTTCCATCTTTTAAAGCTGTCCCTATCCTCTCGCTTCTAGATGGACTCTCCCATCTTCATCTGATCTTTGACTTTCTCTTCTTTTTCCAGGATGTCCATTGTTTGTGTAATTTTTCTCTTATGCAAATATACTACTTGTGCAATATACGATTTTTCAGTCTATCAGAAAAATATTGTTTTGCTCAAAAATAGACAGCGTAGTTAATAAATTTTTTTTTACCGTGAGTTGCCTTTCTTCCCATCTGCCAAGTCACCTAACTCACATATAATTTCTGATAAATTTCCCGCCTGTGCCCCGCCATGTTGTGTTGCTTGGTTCAGACTTTCCAAAGACACATTATTTCTAATCTAACTTTAATCTCAGCTAACTAAGCCTAATCTAACCTAAGGTGAGGCTCTGCTCTCTTGGAGTTAGGGTTAGGTTATTTTAGCTTAGAGCCTCAAAATTAGTAGGCTAAACTTGTCTCCATTTTACCTCAGAAGGCACCTCCAATATCCACTAAGTGTCCGCAGTGAGACGGGTGTAACCTAACCTAACCTAACACTGGAATAATACATAATTTCCCACCTAAAGCATGAAACAGTTAAGGGCATTTCAATATCAAACTTAATGCCACGTTGAACTTCCTGGAAATATTTTACAACTTCACAAAAAATGCATCTAGATCTAAATAACACTTTTCATATATATTTTGATGTAATTCAAATGATTTTGAAATTCATTTTCGTTGCAAATTCATATATAATAAAATATCCTCATCATCCCAACAAGCCTGGGGACCTGTGGGAATGTGTGATTCTTGGGGGAGGGAGGGGAAAGGAGGGGACGGGAAGACAAAACAGCGATTTACACTAAAAACAAGGTGCCACAATCACTAACCTAACCTAACAATTCCTTATTCACGAACGCACAATGCACTCATAGTCACACACAAACGCACAAACACATGCTTATTCATTGGGTAGAAGATAGAGAAGACAATTGTGTGTGGCTAGGGAAGAAAATGGCATGTGCACCTGCCCCAACCTTTGATTTGTGTTTCCTGAGGTAGGAGTTAGGTTAGATAATGGCGTGTGCACCTGCCTCAACCTTTGATTTGTGTTTCCTGGGTTAGGAGTTAGGTTAGATAATGGCGTGTGCACCTGCCTCAACCTTTGATTTGTGTTTCCTGGGGTAGGAGTCTTGAGTCTTGAGTCTAATAATCCCAAAAAGCGGTGTCCGCTGTCCAGGGATGCAAGCGTCCGGGTGCCTGGCTTCTACAGGCACTTAAGGGTGGGTGGAGGCAGCATCTGTCAAATGGCTGGTAGTGCTGCTCTCCTGAATCCTTGGGTGTTGCTTGCAGTAACTGCTTCTTCCGGCAGTCTGTTCCACACTTGTACAGCTCGAGGGAACATGCAGTACAGGTAGCAGTCCACCCTTGTGCTTGGGTGGCTGTAAGTGTGTTGTTCCTGATGACTGTAATTCCTGTTGAGGGGTCTGGTTGTCCTGGTGATGTTTTGGGACATGTGGATGCTCACCAAACCTCGGTGCACCTTGTAGAACATTTCCGCCTGGTGGAGGCTGCGCCTAGGAGTTAGGTTAGATAATGGCGTGTGCACCTGCCTCAACCTTTGATTTGTGTTTCCTGGGGGTAGGAGTTAGGTTAGATAATGGCGTGTGCACCTGCCTCAACCTTTGATTTGTGTTTCCTGGGGTAGGAGTTAGGTTAGATAATGGCGTGTGCACCTGCCTCAACCTTCGATTTGTGTTTCCTGGGGTAGGAGTTAGGTTAGATAATGGCGTGTGCACCTGCCTCAACCTTTGATTTGTGCTCATTGAAAACATTCCATATCTCCGAAATTAGGTATTTGCGACAGAATGTAGATGGGTAGCCTACAATTGCTGGCACGCCAGCCCATCAGGTTAACATAAAACATGGGGAATCGCAGAGAATAATGGATGGAATTGTGTGCCATATGCAACTGGGTGTTAAACGTGGGTATATCTTATGTGAAGTCATTAAGCAAATGTAGATTAACGGAAAAATTAATTAGAGGATATTCCTGGATAAATTTATTCAGTATAAACAGTGACTCTCCAAAGGCAAGGTGAAGGCCTGGTTTAAATGTATCAATAGTATTGGTCTGAGAGGGAGTTCCAGTGATCAATGCACCTAACACTGAAAAACCTATGTCTGCCTTCTGTGTAGATATGTGGTTTGGCTAATTTGAATCTGTGGCCTCTAGTAGTAGTGACAGGAGAAAGAGAGAACAGGTCAGATGGATAATTGCAGATTGATTGTGGAAAATCTTCCAGCATTTAATCAAATCAGCTCTCAAGAGCCTGCCCTGTGCAGAGTACAGGTTCAGAGCTTTGAGGCGATCAGTATAGGGTAGTTCTGCGAGGCCATCTATGTGTTTTGTCCAGCGGCGCTGCACTGACTCCAGTGTCAACGGTTATATTCCTTACTAACTGAACTAATATCAATCTTACGCGCACACATTATTAATCCACACCATAAATTGACTCAGTTTTCTAGCAGAACATGACGGTACTTATACGTCAATTACAAACATTCAATAACAACTCGGGTATTGTTGAGTGTTATGAATTATACTCTTAAGTGGTAAGTTGTTGTGTTGACAATGTAAGACGAAAGCATTCCATTTGTATTGTTCATTACACTAAATGACACCCTCTAACCCTACCTTCGTGTGTTGACATTTCAAGGTGAAGGAATTCCAGTTAGTGGTTGGACTCGGCTTGAACTTGGGTTGGGAGGCAAGGAGGTTAGGAGAGGACAGAGGAGAGGCGATGCGATGCTTTCCCCTTTGTAACGGCAGCTCATTAATGTTAGCTGTTAGGTTCTTATTTTCTCTCTCTTGTCGTCCACATTTTGTATAATATTTGTTTGTTGTTGATAATGTGTAGTGGTAGTTTTGGGTGTGGTTGAAGAGGAAGTCTAATAATGGAAGGCTTATTTTGTTTTGTACTTCTTTCTTCTATTCTCTTGTGTCCCACTCACATATTCTTTCCTTTATTTCCTTACTACTTAGGTTTTCTATATCTGTAAATGTCATATTTGTACCTTCCAATTATTTAATAGTACTCTTGACCCAGTTGTAGCGATTCAGTTTTACTCCTCGGAGAACTTCTTTTAGCAGGGCATTTCTGGAGTCTTCTTGCCTGTTATTACTTTCTTAGGTCTTAGTAATTTCAAATATAGGAGCCCAGCACCCATGATTTTTGCCTTCATGAGTGTATAATCTTTGTAAAGAGACCATTTCCCACCTGGCCAAGACGAGTCAACGCTCATCTTTTTTCCGCTCCGTCAGGTGACTTGTGGTTTTTCATAAGTTAGGCCTTTGTAGTGGTAACTCCTGTGAAAAAACAAACAGAAAAAACCCTACTCAGTCTACACGATCTTAGTTCTACACCATACCATACCACATTTTCTTCAGGTACTCTTTCTTCTTCTTCTTCTTGGGAATTTGATGGGGCCGTGCAGGCTGTGGTGCCACAGCCTCTAGTGCCCCAAAAGTGCAGATTGCAGATGAATGAGTGGATCAGATCCTGTTGAGTTGACCTGTCCTTTGGAGAAAGGTCCTGGTGTGTTTGAGTGCTTTGAAGGCCAGGCCAGGGTCTTGAGAGCCACCTAAGATGTCAGTTATTGTTGGTCTGCGGAGGTGGAGAGACGACAGTGAGTGAAGGAGTGCCATGCGGTGGGAGTGGTGACGAGGACAGTGAAATAGGAGGTGTTCTGGGGTGTCTGGTTGTGTAGGACACCAAGGGCAGTGGGGGTCCTCTGTCATGCCCAGTTTGTGTAGGTGGGAGTTTAGGCGGCTGTGTTCAATTCTTAATCTGGTGACGGCAGCGTCAAGGGCACGGCTGGGGGAGTAGGTCCAGCAGTGGTGTCGTGTGTCTTGTCTAATGCGTCCAAGTGAGGTGTACTGTAGGGCGTTAGTCAGGTCTGTGTCCCAGTGTAGTCTACAGGCTGTGTGGAGGTTAGTCAGTGAGTCAGTCTGGTCAGTGGGGAGGTGTATGGGGAAGGGGTGGGAGTGTGCCTCCGCTGCCGCTCTATCGGCCACTGTGTTACCCATGATGCCGACGTGTGAGGAGACCCACTGAAGGTGGATGGAGAAGTTAGAAGAGGATAGTTGGAGAAGAAAGTGGTGAATGGTGAAGCAGAGGGAGTGGTGTGTTTTGGGGCGGTGGCGCCGGATGAGTTGGAGGGCTGAGAGGGAGTCTGAGGAGAGAGTGACTGAGCAAGGGGAGGTGAGTGTGGTGGCAAACCTGAGGCCTTCTCTGATGGCAAAGAGTTCTGCCGACAGAATGGAGGCAGAGGCTGGAAGCCTCCAGGCAGTGGCAGTAGAATGTACTGGGACATACATAGCAGCTCCAACAGAGGGAGGTGTTGGGAGGCGGGAGCCGTCAATGTATATGTGGAGGGAGTTGTGGTAGTGAGTGTGCAGGAGGTTGTTGAAAAGTATCCTTCCCTGCACCAGACAGTGTGCCTTTGACCATTGTGTGTCTGTGTGCAGTGTCAAGGATATTAAGGAGGAGAGGGGAAACCAAGGGCCCAAAGGGGAAGTCTTCTCGAGAGTGAGGAAGGGGGGGGGTCACCCAGAGGGCGGAATGATATTTGGCGCCGATGTTTTGGCGCCGATGTCATGGCGCCGATGTTTTGGCGCCGTTTTTTTTGGCGACGAATTATTTGGCGCTAATTGTTTTGGCGCCGAAGTTAAGGCACCGTTTCTTTTTGGCTTCGAACTGGAATCGTTCAGACGTCTTCAAATGGTTTATTGGAGCGCCCACTCTTCATTACTTGCCAGACCATCGGCATAGGTGCTTCTCTTCTCACTCTACAGCTCGGAATTCTAAAGCACCTTTTTATCCTTAGTCTATATATTTAGTCGTGTTGAACACTTCTACAGAAATGACTGAACATATTTTAAGTAAGATAAATAATATAAAATTTACACACAATGGATACTTATTTGTGTTCGACAAGCATAGTAAGAAGAATCCTAATATAAAGTTTTGGAGATGTGAAAACAAGAACGAGTGCAAAGCTCGTATACACACTAGTGACAATGTAGTGATAAAGAAAATAAACGAACATTCGCATGGTGCTTCAGCAGCAAGTGTAGAAGTAGCTGACTATTAGTAGACTATTTCATGAAAAGGAATCATTAGAATATTTGCGTGGTTTAGCCCACAATCTCGAGCTGTATTAAACTAGTGAGTTTGACTTATATTTTTTTACTGTGTTTTATTTAATATTAGTTTTTATCATAGTTTGACTTATATTATTTTACTGAGTTTTATTTAATATTAGTTTTTATCATAGTTTCAACTAATTCATTTATTCCCTTTTGTTTTTAATTTGGCGCCAAAACAATTGGCGCCAAAAAATTACATCGCCAAAAAAACGGCGCCAAAACATCGGCGCCAAGACATCGGCGCCAAGACATCGGCGCCAAGACATCGGCGCCAAAACATCGGCGCCAAATAGTACCAGACCCCCCAGAGGGAGGCAAAGAAGGAGAGGGCTCTTTCTACAAATGGTGTGTGGGCTTGATATGGTAGAGGGCCAAGAAGTGGTGCCCTACTCTGTCGGAGGAGGAGGGAGTGGAGGGCGTGGCAGCTGGGGGATGATGCAAGTTTGGTGTAGGTGCGGACAAGGAGGGTGGAGCGTCGGTGTGACAGTGAGGATAGGGAGGATTCTGCCTGAAGGGCTGTGACTGGGGAGGACCTGAAAGCTCCCAGGGCTATACGCATGGCTGTTTTTGAATGACATCCAATTTATGGAGAAGTGAAGGTGAGGCCGCCCCATAAACCTCACATCCGTAGTCTAAGCGACTCCGGATATAGGCACAATAGAAACGGAGGAGGGTATGCCTGTCCGCACCCCACTTGACCCCTGCAAGGGACTTCATTAAGTTTAGTCTTTTAAGGCATAAGGTCACCAGGTAGTGTAAGTGACGGCTCCAGGTTAGACGGGGGCCGTCCACTATTATGCCTAGAAACTTATGTTGGGTTTTGAAGGGAATGGGTGAACCTTTGATGGTGACCACAGGTATGTTGGGTATTCGCCTTCTGGTGAAGCACAGAAGGCTAGACTTCTGGGCACTCACCGTTAGGCCCCAACGTGATGTCCAGGAGTCTATGGCATCAACTCACGTTGAAGGTTAAGTTGAGCCTCCTGGATAGTGGAAGCAGAGCAAAGGAGGGAAATGTCATCAGCATATAAGAGTGCATGTGTGCATGGAGAAGAGGGAAAGTCTGAAAGTAAGACATTGAAAAGGAAAGGACTGAGAGGAGAACCCTGTGGGACACCTCTGGTGACTGGGTAAGACCTAGAGTAGGAGTTACCTATCACCAGAGAGAAGGACCTGGAAGACAGGAAGGACTGAACCCAATTGAGTGGGGAACCATTGAGTCCCAGGCGGGAAAGTTTTTCAATAATGGCATTATGTGAAGAGGAGTCAAAAGCTTCTTTGAGGTCAAGAAAAGCTACCAGAGTGAATTGCTTGTGGTTAAATCCTTCCTGAATGTGGTGCTCTAGCTGGAGAAGGGCATCCAGGGTGCCCTGGTGAGGACGGAAGCCAAACATGTTAGGGGGAAGAAGGTGTTTGTGTTCCAACCACCATGTTAGTCTGTCATGCACTATGTGTTCTAATACCTTACTGAAGTTAGAGAGTAGACTGATGGGCCTGTAGGAGGAAGCCTCCGACGGGTCCTTGCCAGGTTTGAAGATAGGAATTGTGATGGCATGACGCCACACAGAAGGGAACGTGCCAAACTGCCAGCTGGCGTTGAACACGCTCAGGAGGAGGAAGATCAGAGGATCTGGGAGGCGGCGAAGAAACTCATTCGGGACATTGTCCGACCCCGTCGCCTTCCCAACAAACAGTGCTTGTAAAGCTGATGAAAGCTCCTGGGGAGTTATAGCTGTGCTAATTGTGTGGCCGTGTGAAGAAGGGGGTAACACAGGTGAAGGTATAGGGTCAAGGGAGCCGAGGACAGTGTGTATGTTGGAGGCAAGGCACTCGGCTTTTTGGACGTTGTTGACAAGGAGGACACCGTTACTAGTTAACGGGAAGGTGAGAAGGGGCTGAGGATGAACCATCTTCCTGAAGAAAGACCAAGCCTGGGAGACTGAGGAAGAAAAGGACAGGGAGGCACAAAAGGAGGCCCACGCAGAACGTTTCTCATCAAGAATAACACGCTTGCACTGGGCCTCTAAAAGTCTGAAGCGACTGCGAAGGGGAGAGATGGGATTCTTACGCCACATGTTAAAGGCATGTCGTTTGGCCTGAAGGGCTGCTGCACACCTTCGGGACCACCAGGGGATCCGGAAGGAGCGGAAGGGACGGGAAGTGGCGAGGTGAAAGTGGTGGGACCCTACATTCACCAAGGTGTCTGTAAGGTATTGAATTTGACTTTGTGAAGGGAGGATGGTGGGAGGAGTTATTGAATTAATCTCTTTTTGAAAAGAGCCCCAGTCTCCCTTTTTAAAGGACCAATGAGGTCTGCGTGATGAAGGGGGGGTGTTGGTATTGAAGGGAAGGAAATTACGACAGGAAGGTGGTCACTCCCCATGTAAGGGCCAGTTGTTATAGTGGTGAGGAGGAGAGAGCCATTCCCCAGGCAAAGGTCCAAGGTAGAGGGGTTCCCTGAAACTGGATCAGTCCTGGTAGGGAAGCCAAGTGGAGTAAGGAGAGAGAAAGTTGCACTGTCTGCCAGGAAGGTCGAGAGGGACAGACCCGAACGGTTTCTTCGGCTCCTGGGGAGGGCTGGTTCCCAGAAGTCGTGATGGGCGTTAAAATCACCCATTATTAAGGCTGGGGAGGAAAGCTGTGAAAACAAATGCTGGAACTCCTGAAGGGAGATATCCAAGCATGGGTTGTAAATTAAAAGGATCTG
>JAXIVD010001165.1:29926-47426 GCA_036785275.1 Cancer borealis
ATATATATGGAAATGGAGTATTGATGATGGTCCTTTTCTTCTACCTTCATCCAGGCACCTCAGAGCGAGTATGTCTAATCACTGGCAACGTAGATGCCATCTGCACAGTACTCTCTTTCATTATGGAAAAAATAAAAGAAAAACCAGACCCAAATGCAAAACCAGCTATTGATTTTGATAACAAGATGACAGCTGAAAGAGAGAAACAGGTAATTTATATTTTTAATTGGTAATTGTAGTTATAATGATTAACCTGTAAACTGTTTAGTACGTACAAGTACGTATCTCTTAGGGAAGTGTTTAGTACGTACTTGTACGTTTTGTCTTTTAAGAAAAAAATTGCCAATAATTTTAAGTTTTAATCAATTTCTTATTACTCTAGCAGTAACTGAGGATATTTTGACTTGGGAATGCATTATTATATATACTTATGTTGTTTTGGAGTGGAATCCTATATGCATAAGAACTCTATTATTTCAAGCATATTTCATGGTTTTATTTTTATTATCTACATATACATCAGTATGCTTATGTAGTAAACACATTATAATTGAATTCACAACCTTTGTTTTCATATTGATGAAAAAAAAAGAAGATAGGCGTGCTTTTTAATTATTTGGTGGAAAGTGATCTTATTATAAGGTGAGTTACATATTTCTGATGTGTTACATCTTGAAACCATATTCAATAAGGAATACAAAACCAGAAATAAGACCTCAAACTAATTGGGAATGAAAACTGATCGCTTTCATCCTCTTTCACTGACCAACCTGGTGAACAAGCCTTCAACTTTGCTATCCTCCATGACTTAGAGCAGCTGGTGCAGTTCCCTACCCATATCCCTGACCACCTTGGAGACATGCCAAACATTCTTGATTTCCTAACTTCCAACCATTCAGCTTACTCTGCCAAACTTTCGTCTGTTGGGCTTCTCCGATCACAATCTTATTTCCGTTACCTGTTCTATCGCTTCAGTGCAGCCTCAGGACCCGCCTAAATGGAGGTGCTCCTGTCATTTCAACTCTGCTAAGTGGAAGGACCTAAGGCAGTACTATTCTGATTTTCTTTGGGATGATTATTGCCTCCATGTCACAGATCCTTCTCTTTGTGCTGAGCACATAACAGAAGTGATTGTCTCTGGCATGGAGTCATACATTCCTCACATTTTTTCTAATACTAAAGCTAAAAAGCTCTGATTTAACTCTGCTTGTTCTCGTGCTGTCAAAGATAGAGAGGTGGCTCTCAAACAGTACTGTAGCCATCCATCTGCTGAAACTCAAGCCCTTTATATTTCTGCCCGTAGTCATACCAAATCTATTCTCCAACTTACTAAAAACGCTTTCATCAATAGAAAATGTCAATCTTTCCAATTCTAACTCTTCTCGTAATTTCTGGCATCTAGCCATTAATATCTCTAACAATTTTACTTCATCTTTCGCTCCTTTACTTCAACCAAATGGCCCCACAGCTGTCTCTTCTTTCTCTAAAGCTGAACTCTTTTCTCAAACCTTTGCTATCAACTATCAACTCTACTTTGGATAATAATACTCCTCTATCCTCTGACTATTTCATCCCCAAAATTAATTTAAATTCTTCATTATGACGTTTTCCATGCCCTTTCTGGCCTTGATTCTCGGAAGGCTTACAGTCCGGATGGAGTCCCTGTTCTTAAAAACTGTGCTTCCGAGCTCGCTCTCTGCCTGGTCAAACTCTTTTGTCTGTGTCTCTCTACTTCTACCTATCCTTCTTGCTGGAAGTTTGCTCACATTCAACCTGTCCTTAAACAGGGTTCTTAAAAACTGTGCTTTCGAGCTCGCTCCCTCCTTGGTCAAACTCTTTCGTCTGTCTCTCTCTACTTCCACCTATCCTTGCTGGAAGTTTACTCACATTCAACCTGTCCCTAAACAGGGTGACCGCTGCAATCCTTCAAACTATCTCCTGCCTTTCTAAAGCTTTTGAGTCTGTTCTTAATAAGAAGATAATGAGGCATCTCTCAGCTCACAACCTTTTCTTTGATTGCCAGTATGGTTTTGGTAAGGCTGTTCCACTGGTGATCTTGCTTTTCTAACTGGATCTTGGTCATCCTTTTAGGGATTTCTGTGAAACCTTTGTTGCTAGCCTTGATATATCGAAAGCCTTCGATAGTCTAAGGGCACTGGCCAAGGGAAAACAAAATCATGTTAAAAAAAAATCCCGCTTGTCGCCAGACCCTGCAAAAGGAAGACAGTAGGAGAAAACAAAGCAAGGGTTGGATTTTCAGTTAACATTCGAGGTGTCTTGACACTCCTCTTTTGAAAGAGTTTAAGTTATAGGCAGGTGGAAAAATAGACAAAGGAAGAGAGTTCCAGAGTTTACGATGAAAGAGTGAAGATACTGGTTAACTCTTGCATTAGGAAGATGGACAGAATAGGGATGAGAAGAAGTAGAAAGTGGTGTGCAGCGAGGCTGCGGGAAGGTGGAAGGCATGCAGTTAGCAAGTTCAGAAGAGCAGTCAGCATGAAAATAGCAGTAGAAGATGGATAAAGATGCAAATTGCGTCGGTGACTTAAAGAATCAAGACAGTCAGTTAGAGCAGGAGAGTTGATGAGATGAAAAGCTTTAGACTCCACCCTGTTTAATAAGGCTGTGTAAGTTGAACCCCCCCAGATATGAGAGCCGTACTCTATAGACGGGTGGATAAGGCTCCTGTACAGAGCAAGCAGCTGGAAGAGAGAGAAAAATGGACGCAGATGCCATAAGACACCTAACTTCTTGGAAGCTAATTTAGCAAGAGTAGAGATATGAAATTGCCAGTTAAGATTTTTAATGATGAGGAGAGGGGCAGTTGAGTGTCATTGAAGAAAAGGGGATAGTTATCTGGAAAGTTATGTCGAGTAGATAGTTGTAGAAATTGAGTTTATTAGGCATTGAGCGGAACCAAGTTTGCTCTGCTCCAATCAGAAGTTAGGCATCCTATAGCATTTGCCTTGAATCACTTACTTCTTCTTGGGTTGGGCATCTGTTGTACGACGTTAAAAACTGCAAGGTAGTGTCATCAGCATAGGAGTGGATAGGGCATTGAGTCAGATTTAGGAGATCATTGATGAATAATAGAAAGAGTGGGTGATAGGACAGAACCGTGAGGAACACCACTGTTGATAGTTTTAGGGGAAGAATACTGACCGTCCACTACAGGAGCAATAGAATGGTCAGAAAGGAAACTGGAGATGAAGGTACAGAGAGAAGGATAGAATCTGTAGGAGGGTAGTTTAGAAATTAAAGATTTATACCAGACTCTATCGAAGGCTTTCTATATGTCAAGGCTGACAGCATAGGTTTCACCAAAGTCCCTTAAAGAGGATGAACAAGATTCAGTTAGAAAAGCAAGATCACCAGTAGATAGGCCTTTACAGAAACCATACAGCAATCAGAGAGAAGGTTGTGAGCTGATAGATGCCTCATTATCTTCTTGTTAAGGACAGACTCAAAGGCTTTAGAAAGGCAGGAAATCAAAGCTATAGGACAGGTTGAATGTGAGCAAACTTCCAGCAAGAAGGATAAGTAGAAGTAGAGAGAGACAGACGAAAGAGTTTGATCAGGTAGGGAGCGAGTTCAGAAGCACAGTTTTTGAGAGCAACAGGAGGGACTATCCGGACCGTAAGACTTCCGAGAATCAAAGTCAGAGAGGGCATGGAAAATGTCAAAATGAAGAATTTTAATTTTAGGGATGAAGTAGTCAGAGGGTGGAGGAGTATGAGGAATATGCCCAATATCATCCAAAGAAGAGTAGGTAGCAAAGCTTTGAGCAAAGAGTTCAGCTTTAGAGAAAGAGACAGTTGTAGAGCCATCTGGTTGAAGTAAAGGAGAGAAAAATGAAGAAGCAAAATAGCTGGAGATATTGGCTAGCCAATATCTCTGGCTAGCCAGAAATCACGAGAAGAGTTAGAAATGGAAAGATTTTGACATTTTCTATTGATGAAAGAGTTTTTAGTAATTTGGAGAATATATTTAAGCATGATTAGTCAGAAATTTAAAGGGCATGAGTTTCAGCAGATGGATGACTGCGAGACCGTTCATGAGTCGCCTCGCTATCTTTGACAGGACGAGAACAAGCAGAGTAAAACCAGGGCTTTTTAGCTTTTGTATTAGAGAAAGTTTGAGGAATGTATAACTCAATGTCAGAGACATTCACCTTTGTTATGCGCTCGGCACAAAGAGAAGGATCTCTGATATGGAAGCAATAATCATCCCAAGGAAAATCAAAATAGTACTGCCTTAGGTCCTCCCACTTAGCAGAGTTTAAATGCCAGAAGCACCTCCGCTTAGGCAGGTCCTGAGGCTGCACTGGAGTGATAGAACTGGTAATGGAAATAAGATTGTGATCGGAGGAGCCCAACGGAGAGGAGAGTTTAACAGTAATCTGAAGGGTTGGAAGTTAGAAATAGATCAAGAATGTTGGGCGTGTCTCCAAGGCGGTCAGAGATACGGGCAGTAATGGGATTCAGTTGATTTGCACCGGTTCTTAAGAACCGGTTATTTGAATTTCATTAATCCCGAGAACCGGTTGTTAGCTTAAATCAGGGGTTCTTAATTTTTTTCTCCATGGACACATCTTACTTATAACTTGTTTTAGTAGACCACTCATAGATCTGTTACTGGCTTTTGATAGTAAAAAACAAGACTAAAACCAGATTTGATGTCTGGGTGGAGCGGAACAGGGATTCAAGATGAACATTAGCTATATTTTTCAAGTTATTTGGAGTTGATAACACTGAGTCTCAGTGAGGAAGGGGAAGGGTATATGGCATCACTGATTTGAACGTTTTGTTTTCATCTCCATTTGTGTAAGTTTTTAGTTTTTTTTTAGGCTGTAGTTATAATTTTCTGTAGTCACGCCTCACGACATAAGGAATGATGATCTTGAATATGTCAAGATCACTTTGATAGCCATTTTAATCTATAAATATACCATATATAGGCATAAAGCCCAATAGTTTTGATACATTCTGATCAGCCGTGTAGTTATTGACAGCATTGTAGTGCTGATGGGTGGGATCAAATAGAACAAAAAGTGGAAGCAAGGTTGACAAGATGAAAATAAAATATTTATTGCAAGTAGAATGTACATATGTTTAACGGTTCAGTTATATAAGATTTTTACATTTTATTACCCAAAAGTTAGGGGTCTCAACGTTAGATTTTTTGTTCGTGACGCGTGAGATTTAAACTTATGAACAATGCTGCAGAATGCCATGAAATGGCAAAAATATATGCGATATCAAACTTAGTAGGGCGTACAGAAAAAAATGCGATATAACGGGGAATTAGTGTGTGTGTATATATATATATATATATATATATATATATATATATATATATATATATATATATATATATATATATATATATATATATATACATACACATATACTGTCAGCCCCCGCCGAACACGACTGTTAAGTTCCTGAGCCTATCATGCACGGCAAATTTCGTGTTGGGCAAATAACAAGTTCAATAGGAAAAAATAGGTTACGTTCCCAGACCCTCATTTTTGGGGGGTTTAAATTTTTTTTTAACTCCCGCACACTCTGCCTGATTTTTTCATGTATCTTGTATATTGTGCGGAGTGTGGCCTTATGCAGCCCAAACTTCTTGCCAGTTGCTGTCCATCCTTGGCCACTATCAACCATGCCAATCACATCCATCTTCTCTGCTAGGGTCAACACTTTCCTCCTCTTCTTCTCACTTGACCCTGGAGTAGATGGAGCTGAACGCTTGGAGGACCTGGTGAGCACGAGAGCAGCACGACCACACAAAAACGAGAGAGAGAGAGAGAGAGAGAGAGAGAGAGAGACGCTAGAGTAGTGGCAATACACAAAAAGGGTAAAAGGACTGACACCAAGAACTATAGACCCATTTCCCTTCTATCAGTTCTTGGTAAAATTCTTGAAGCCATCATTGCAGACAAGATATCGTCCTTTCTAGCTTCACATCATCTGCTGAATAATAAACAATTTGGCTTCAGAACGAACAGGTCAGCGGAGACCTATTACTCCAGCTTTCCACTACCTGGCACAAGTCCCTAGACCAAGGAAAGGACACTTTCGTCATTGCTCTAGACATAGCTGGAGTATTTGACAGGGTGTGGCATCATGGCCTCACCACCAAACTGAATAGCTTGGGTGCCCACGGTCATCTGCTCCTTCTACTGCAAGACTACCTGCAGATACCTCAGAGTGGTGGTAAATTGTCAAACATCGGACGAACATCCAATTTTTGCCAGCGTCCCCCAGGGTAGTGTTCTCGGCCCTCTCCTCTGGAATGCATTCTTCAATGACCTGCTACAGCTTATTCCAGAGGTGCATGCATTCGCCAATGACTGCACCCTGTGATAGCAGTGACCACCAAGAAACCATCGCACACATCAGTAATGTTCTACAAACCATCGTCTCATGGGGGCGCCAATGGCAAGTAGAGCTTACTCCAGAGAAGACACAGGTGATGCTGGTCTCCCAAAGACACCTTTCTCCTGGCACTCTCAGCCCTACCATCTCACTGGACGGGAAGGTGCTGCCCCTGCAGGCCTCCATCTCCATACTTGGCGTGGAAGTGGACAGCGCCCTGACCTTCACTGGCCACGTCAAAACCATAGTCAGGAATGCCGCCTGGAAACTTTGTTGTGTCCGGTGGGTATCACCTCTCCTCGACTCCCAGGGAATCTCCACTCTGTACGCGGCTCAAGTCCGCTCCCTTATGGAATATGCTCACCTCACTTGGTCGTCCTGCCCCCCTTCATACTTAGGCCTTCTTGACAAGATCCAAAACCGAGCACAACGCTTAGTACGTCTGAAGGCCCCGCCAGACAAATCGCTTTCTCCAATGCAACCCCTACAGCAGCGTCGTGTGCGTCATTTATAAGACTCACAAACAGCGCGCCCCACATCTGACTATGCTCCGTCAACCGTGGACACAGTCTCATGGCCACAACACCCGGGCTGCCGCCACCAGAGATAACCAACTCGCCGTCCCTTTCGCCAGGACAGAGACTTACCTCAGGTCATTCATTCCACACTACACAAGAATGTGGAACCACCTTGTCCAGCAGACTCTGATACACACCACCACCACAATGCAACACTTTAAATCAGTTGTAAATATGTGGATAAAACAACCAGTAAATGTAATGTAATCCATGTAAGAAAAATTCCTATTTGTATGTATATCGTATTCTTTATCATTTATAGTGTATGTCAAGTATATGCTAATGTATATATCAAAGATAGTTCCCAGCTGCCCCGCTGAAGCTCCTGACAAATTCAATTGTACACTATCATTAAATGTAAAAAAAAGAGAGAGAGAGAGAGAGAGCACGTGTGCGGGACTGACTGAGGCGAGACTGGGCGAGTCCACTGTGCTTTGTGGAGGAGGTCTTGATCTGGATCTGGATCTTGACTCCCAGGCTGCCCATGAGGGGATGAGCATAGCCCACCAAAATGGCGCACAATATCCGGCGGGAAATTCAAATCATGTTATCGCGAGTCAAAGTCATGTTCGGCAAGCCATGGGATATTTTACCTATTCGTGTCAATGCGAGTTTCGTGCACGGTGAACTCGTGTTCGGCGGGGTATGACTATATATATGTGTGTGTGTGTGTATATATATATATATATATATATATATATATATATATATATATATATATATATATATATATATATATATATATATATATATATATATATATATATATATATATATATTATATATGTATATATATACACACACACACATATATATTATATATGTATATATAATGTTGAACAATAAGTCTAAGGACAATTACTCCTAATACTGTCATAATAGAAGGTTAGAGGTAAAACAGAGTTGAAATTCTTTTTACATCTTTGTGCCCCTAAGTAGTGCGGAAAGAAAGTAAATAAACATCCTTACTCGCTCAACAATCATCTATCAGATTTATTAGAATTAAAGAAAGGTTCTTTTCTTTGGTTCTCTGTTACATGCATCAGTTGGAAGTTTACTCAAGACATTCTTTTGAAGGAATGGACAATCAACTGTTTATCCCTGCAACTGTCTCCCTTTTCTAGAGTTTGTAATGTTCTGAAAATTTTTGGTGTTGGAGCTCCTGGCTCCTGGCTAATACAGTGGTAGCGCGCTGGCCTTGCATTCGCTTGGTCGGCAGATCGAGTCCCCGCCCGGGCTTGTGGTGCTTAAGTTGTTTACTGGGAGGAATTGCTGTGGTCGGGCACCACAGTGGTGCAGCGGTGGTCCACCATGGCTGTGAGGCATAGACCTCTAAACAAAACCTAGTAAGAGGCGTTTTATAGGGAGGCAAGTACGTGTGTAAAGGTGGATGGAGAGCCAAGTGAAAGTTTTCATATAGAAGTCAGAGTGAAACAGATGTGTGATGTCACCATGACTAATATTTTTTTATAGATGGGTGTATGAGAGAAAAGAAAGCCAAAATGAGACATGTTACTGCAAGAATGAAAATTAGTTCAATGAAGTGGGTGGTGGTAGCATGCTCGTTTGCACAGAGTTAAGAAGAATTTCAGAGCGTGGGGGGTGAATTTTATAGTGTATGTACGTGAAGGAAGCAAAAGGTAAATTTATGTTTGGAAAAGTAAGATGATAGTCTTTGATGGAGGGTAGTAGAGATGGATGACTTCAACAAACTTTCTATGGTTAGTGTGTCAGCAGTAGGAAGATGTTAGATAGAAAAAAGTGAAGGAATTTATGTATTTGGGAGGCATGGGAGAAGTGAAAAGGGAAAGAGATTGATATAACTATGGGTAGAGAGAGAGTTGGTGGCTGGATGGATAAAGGGTGTGAAAAGAATGCTGAATAAAAGAGGAATGTGTGTGGAGCAAGGAAAAATGATTGCATTATAGAAGTGAATATATGATTAATGATGCGGCCTTGGCGGCTCTTGGAAGAAGTTATCTCACCTCTGATGTGACCCTTGGATCGTATCAGGCATGGGGACAGAGATGGCTTATGTTTGATATGAAATTGTAAGGATAAACCTTAGGATTTTTGTGGATACAACCCCTGCCCTCGGCCCCATTTGCGTGACTGATCTGTTTAGGCGGATATAGTTCTCATCTCGTATGGAGGCCTAGGGGCTAAGTGAGAGGAGTGAATATGTATGTGTGCATTGGTGCTAGTATGAATGCTTGCCTTGGCTACTTCTCTCTAGGGGATAAGTCTGGTATATAGATAGATGAATAGCTGTATATGCTTATACTCATACACAGTATTTAATCTTATGTATATTGTTGAGTATATGCATTATTTTTTCAATATGTTGGAGTATAAATGAAACCTAGCAGTGATTATAAAGGGAGACAGACTTGCAACAACAGTCAGCGCATCTCTAAGAATTGTCACAAAAAAATTGTCACAAAAATTGGATTTTCAAAAGATTTGGACAGTCTTTCCCTTCATGTAGTCTGGTCTTTGAAGTTTTACTGTTGTGCTGTTCATGGTTTCTGAAGATATATTAAGATGTAAGGAATGGCATTAAAGGTATTTATTTACAATATATGTGGATTAGCATGTAATGGACTCTTATTCTACATAATTCAAGGGATTGTGAGTAGAAACAGAGTCCCTTACCTTCTACTACAGCTGCAGGGACCTTACTCGTTACATCATGAATTAAGTTGATTGAAAAATGTCTTTACTGTAGGTATAAGTATGTAATATTATATAGTCTTGATCAAGCTAGCAGTAGTGGTCAAATAACTTGATCAAGAAATAAGGTTATAAATTGATTAATGAAGAAAAAAGACCATTAATTAATTTTTATAATTAATGAACTAGGTATGTAATAGTCTATATTTAATGATAGTAATATCTTTGCCATTTGATTCAATGGTTTATTTTATACATTACTCTTCTAAGACGGAATGCTTATGTAATTTTTGCTGCTCAGTAATCAGTGGTAGGTTAGTTATTAAAAAACTAATAGGTTAGATTATTATGGATGATCTCTGAATAAGTTTCCTTTTGTGGTTATGATTCATGCGAGTCCAGTGTTTGAAATTTACATACTCTAGTGAAAGTGGAAATGGAGTTATATGATAATAATACTTGTAATTTAATAGATGCTGCATGGGATATTTTTTCACCCTCTTGCTCCCTCCTTGGTTCAGGATGAGTTGTCAAGACATGCCATTACTCTTTTAGGTTATGCTTATACATCTTATATTCCCCCTATTATTATTCTATTCTATTATTATGGTTCTCAATGAAGATGCACCATATGTATAAAGGATTTTCTATATTTAGATGAGTATAGATTCTTAGTGAAAGGAGTTATAATTATTTTTTTGTTTGCTGCTGTTATATATATATATATATATATATATATATAATATATATATATATATATATATATATATATATATATATATATACATATATATATATATATATATATATATATATATATATATATATATATATATATATATATATATATATATAATTTATTTATTTATTTATTTATTTATTTATATATATATATATATATATATATATATATATATATATATATATATATATATATATATATATATATATATTTATATATATATATACAGTAGAGCCCCATTTAGCGCGAGAATTAGGTGGATGAACGCGGTCGTGCAAATTAAATTCGCACTAATTGAACAAAGTAACCAATATGAAAAAAATTATTTGGTGCAGTGGGTCTGACTTTTGGGTTTGATAATTTACTCAAAATAATCACTCGCATTAAAAAAAAAAACTCGCATTTCTTCCATGGGGGCGCTGGTATCTAGGGGATGGGGTTGTGAGGCAGCTGCAGGGTTAATAAGAACTAGAGCCCCCACTGTCATTGGCACCTTGATCTCTCAAGTTTTCTGCCTCTTATAATGTAATGTTGATGCGCATCGGGTACCGCGCATCATGGTGGCTTGGTGCAATTTTCAAAATTCTGTCGTGGTAACCGCTCACGCTAACTGAGGCTTTCGCGCTAATTTTTTTTTTTTTTGGTAGATGATGGCTTGCGCTAATTGATCTCGTGCTAAGTGGGGTTCTACTGTATATATATATATATATATATATATATATATATATATATATATATATATATATTATATATATTATATATATATATATATATATATATATATATTATATATATTATATATATATATATATATATATATATATTATATATATTATATATATATATATATATATATATATATATATATATATATATATATATATATATATAAAGCTGCTGGTAGAATGACTGATATTTGTATTTTCTTTAGTTATTCTTTTCAATTTTTATTTCCTTTTTATATAATAGGGTACATACATGCATCCAGTATTTGTTAAGCTTATATATGTGTTTTTTAAGGGAGCTGCAGCATCTTACTTATGCTGAATTACTTTATAGAATAATCCTTGGTTCTTTTACAAAAGATGATTTAAATCTCATCTTAACCATATATGCAGTACAACATTTATCAATTAATTTTCGTTAGCATGCTGTTTCCTAAGGACTAATTTTTCTTGAGAAATTAAGATTCACTGCTGCCATTTTCACATTTTACAGGTGGTCTAAAATACTGAATTGTAATTTCATCAATGCAGAAAGTGGTTAGGGAAGGGAATAGATGAGTTCAGAATAACATTTGATCATTTTGTTCTTACATTAACAGTTATCCTAAGCACATTATACTGTGAAGTGGCTAAGGTGAATTTTTAATTGCAAGTGATTCTGATTCATATGTATACTGTGGTACCTTGATTGATAACTAGATAATTTGAACATTTTGTTTGTAAGACTCATTGCGGTCTTCCATTGAGATAGTTGACAAGGAGAAATGATAGTTCTATTAAATGCCAGTTGATTATTATTCTTGGCTAAAATATTTGTCATTATTTTTTCTACCTGTTCATTGCATTGTCTACTTGTTCCTTTTCTTGGTGTTTCAATTGATCTTCTCTTATGCTGGAAGCATGTTGATGCTAAAATTATTGATACTAAAATTGGGAAGCTGTAGAAAAGGAAGGGGATGCATGGATGTTTTCTAGTGTTCATTTGGCTGTATCTGTTTGTAACATTTATGGCTCTCAGTAAAGGCAGTATTACACAAGGAACATTTCCTTCAGGTAAATGGTTTTCCATCAGCTCCCATTCTTTCAACTATGGCATGTTGTAAAAATCATTGCTCAAGGAAATCATCTATGCTCATGCTAAATGTTCATTACAGTAAAGCCTCAATTTAATGAATCCCAATATAACAGATTTTGAATTTAACGAGGCGTATAAGCAATATCACAGTACATTTTATCAATGGTAATCATAAAAGGACTAGAATAATAAAATTTGATTTTAATAAAAGTTAACAATTACAGCAAACGAGAACAAAGTGTCTTAGTAACATTTGTTTGTGACATTGAAAGTATAGAAAAACAAACTTTCAGGAATCATAAATTGGCCAATGACCTGTGCTACCCTCCCACACAAAAAAAGTCCCCATATAATACATTGTCGCTGAAGGAACTGTTGAAACTGCTCAAATAGATGGTAGTTAACCTGTGCACTCAAAAATGGAAAGCACTTCTGGCCATCATGAGTCTGCAACACAGAACAGGCAGTGTGGGTGAAGGGGAAGGATATACGTATGCAGTAAAAGTTTTTACAACTTTTGTATTTATTTGTTGATTTATGCTCTTTGCTTTTGCTTTGTGAAGTAAAGAGACCTAATTCCCTTTCTGAAATTAAGAGAGCTTTCCTTGCACATGAAGATTGACTACTTATGTGTTCTCTCATTCAGTCTTTTTTCTTCTTTTTATCCACATTACAAGCCCATTTCTCTAAAATTATAGGCTCAGTTTAACATTGCAGTTAAGTAGGGCTGCAGGAATAATAGCGAGACATCAAGTGTGGGGGCTTTAGGAAACGATAGCTTTTCTTCTCATATTCCCAAGTGATGAAATCTATGCCACTAAGAAATTTTTTATTTTCTATGACAGTGCTGCAAAAACCACAAAAAATGTCTCTTTCTCCTCTATGACAGTTCTATCACTAGAACTGTAGGTGCCGTAATTCAGCCTAATAAGTATTCAAGGAAGGAGAGTATCAAGCTCCCTGGCTGTGTGGCCCCATATTGAGCTTTATCCATTTGACTGATTGTGGCCATGGCCACAGCAAACAGTTACATGGCTATGTCTGCACCACAGTGCTGTAAGCTTCCCTCCTATCTGTATCACTTTCATTAGAAAGGCATAGATGTCTTTCAATAGTGCTCATGGGAGGATGATTACGTATGCAGCATTTATGAGGAATGGACATGACTGGTTTTCTTATATGGATGGAAGATGATGAAGTTATAAACTTTCCGTTCATAATTCAGGCTGTCTGCATACTGGGGAGGAAAATAATGGAGAGCAGCTTTGTAAATGTTGGTAATTCATGCCCAAAATAGTCTGTCTGTTTCTGTTTGATATAAGATGCGTACTTTTGCATCATCAGAATTAGAGGGTGAGAAAGTGATGCTAGGAGGTTATTTGTGATGCCTTGAGATCCATTACACTTCATTAGCTCATGTCCTGAGCAGTAGAGATATGTTTATCTGTTGCTTGACCTATCTTTTGATAGCATAAACCCCTAACAGTTGGCGTTTCCTTGAAGTGGCATGTGTTGTTGAGCAGGGTTATTTTTTAAATAATTTTTTCAAACTGCTACTACAACCAAATTATTATAGTTACATGCATCATTTGACTACATATGTTGACCTAGCCGAGTAGTGTTTCACTCTTGTCATAATGGGAACTTGAAGGAATGTGCTCTAGCTCTTGAGTGTATGCTTTTGCAATGAAAAGATTTAAAAAAATTGTCCAATTTTAAAACATCTCTAAAAATGGAACTGAAGCACACATATACCAATATGACCGTGATTTTATTTTTCATAAAATTTTACTACACATAGGGAAGGGTGGGCATGTTAGGCGTATGTTCATTCATGGACAAAGACGTATAAATTTTGATGTAGATGAATGAGCGTTCATGGCTAGGGGGCCAATGTTACCATTCATGTCAAATGACATCAGTGCCGCTCAATTAGTTTAATGGGAATTGCTCTGGATTATATAATGACAGCTGACTGTTAAGGATTTATACCATCATACAAGGGGAAGCCTGAGCTATGTACTGGGATAAGAAATGGTGATTTCGGCTTGGATAGCATTTCCGTTTTCGGTTAGTAGCGCCATATGACCTCTCGTCTGGTGCTTACTTTATTCGCATTAACCCGCACGGTGCCAACCATTCTTAATGTAAACTTAGCCCCAGTGCTAAATTTTTTACGTATATATACGGCGCTGGCACTGTGCGGGTTAACTCACTTTTGATATTCTCCAATAAACTACACTGGTTTCCACATCTCTCAAGTTTTTTCCTTTCTCATTCTATCAAACCTCTCTCACTTTAGGAATTGCTTGCAAACATTTGATTTCCAGCACTTCTATCTTGTTTCTTGATGTTCCAGTAGAATGCATATGCATACCTTACAGCGACACAAAATTGTTGGCATAATGTCAAACTTTCTTTCTCCTATGCTCTGGTTTTCCTATGCCCGTATCATTCTAAACCAACTCAGCACCACTTCTATTGCCATCTATAATGCATCTTATCACCTTGATCTTTGCCAAATTCATTGCCAAAATCCTTTTCTCACACCCCAAATTTCATAGATAAGCTTTGCAGTTCATCCCTATTTTCTACATAATTCTCAAAACAACTGACTTGTAGTACCTGCCATATAGCATTTTTTTTATCTTACCAATGGGATTTTCTGCAATATAAGTATCTCACCATAATGATTCTCCATGCTACAAATGAATTAAATTTTCCCTTATGTTTTATAACTACATCCTGGAGCTTAGCAGCCTCTAACATGAAGACTCATTAAAAATTTGGCACTTTTCATTTGCTGCTGCAATGTATCAAATAATTTCTTTCTATATTCTTAGTAGTTGTAAATATGCAGTCAGAAATATCAAAGAAGATACAAATGAATTATTGAATCAAGGTACCGCTGTATTTTTAAAGAAATGAAAGGATTTTTTAGTGTTATTTTAGCATAGTGGATTAGACTGATTTATGATTTTTGTTTATTAGATGGAATTTAATGTTAAGTTATATTTTTTGGTCAACCTTTTTAGTTGCTGTATTGTGACTTAAATGTATAATTATTTTCTTTGCTTTTATGAGAAAAGCAAAATGTTTCCATTAAGTACAATTCATCTACCTTCATCAGATTTCAAGAAGTGCTCATTCCCTGCAGGTGAAGATTTTGGTCCCCAATAGCACTGCAGGCATGATCATTGGTAAGGGTGGCACTTACATCAAGCAGATAAAAGAAGAAAGTGGAGCATATGTTCAGATCTCCCAAAAGGCCAAAGATCAATCATTGGCAGAACGTTGTATTACTGTCATCTGTAAGTTTGATAATACTTTTTTACACAGTTTTATTTAAGAGTACACTCTCATCAAACAGGCAGGGAAAAATATTAAATGCCCTTTATTAGTATGATATTGGATACACAGATTCAGTTTGATTTTGTTTCATGGCTATGCATTCAAACAAGACTAGAAATATTTTATTTGTGATTTTTTATTTTATGATTAAACATGAAAAGCTCGTAATGATAATTTAGTGAACCATTAATTAGTGTTTTTCATCCTCAACAGGTTCCCGTAAGTTTTCAACTTTTGTTGTCCTAAGACTCCTTTGTACCAACACAGATTGATGCTAGATTGCAAACTTTTAACCCAATTTAGTATGTTATGGTCCATGAGGTGTATTGACTGAGTATCAGCTAAAGTGACCTAACAAAATATAGGAATGACTATGAATCTGAGTAAATCAAAGAGTTCAAAGGAGTGTTATGCAGTGTTTATTGATAAGCAGGTGTGGGAAGGGAGAGGGCATGAATTAAATATAAAGTGGCATGGATAAACCTTCAGACTTGTGGACATAATATAGATAGATTATATATTATCTATATATACTAGCCTGTTATCTCCCTAAAGGGATGTCGCCAAGACAATGCATGCATACACACACTCATTCACACATGCATAAACACTCTTATCACTTAGCCACTAGGCACTCCTTGGAGAAGAGTAGTATGCTCTACCCAAACTCTGTACATCAGGTCAGTCACGCAAATGGGGCCGCAGGCAAGGGATGTATCCACAACAGAGTCCAAAGGTTTACCCCTGCTCCTCTCCCTCTCTGCATCTGACATGATCCAAGGGTTACACCAGATGTGCGAGAACTTCCTTCAGGGCTTGTTAAGGTTGTCATTAATCATGCATTTACCACTGCTCCCCATTCATTTCTATCATGCATAATCATCCTTCCCTGCTCCACAGACATTTCTGTTTCATTCAATGCTTTTTTCATACTGTCCATCCATCCTGTTCTTGGCTTTCCTCTCAACCTCACAACTCTTACATTGGATCCCACTATTCTCTCCTCTAACTGGTTCTCCTGCATTCTCTCCATGTGTTAAAACCACCTCAACACACTGCTCTGTTCAACCAGTCAATTCTCTTAACATGAGTTCTCCTTCGCACCTCCTCATTTTTCACTTGGTCCATACACTTTACTCCACACATATTCCTCAAACACCTGATCTCCATTAGATTTAATCCCTCCTTCTATGCTACTCCCATACTACATGTTTCAGCCCCATGTAGTGCAGTGGGCACTGCTATTCTTTCATACAACATTTACATTCATCCCCATCGCTCTACAAATTCATTCTTGCCAACACCCTTCCTATATCATTGATCCTAGACTTCACTTCTGTATCTATTCCTCCATCTACAGTAATCTTGGACCCTTAATATTTAAAGCATTATACCTCGAGCAATTCATCATTCAAGGCAACATTTATTCTTCTCCAACCAACTCCTTTTGTGGATTTTATTACTTACTCTTATTCTTATTCAAATTCTTCCTCCTACACACTCACCAAATTCTTTCACCAACTGACATAATTTTTCCTCCAAATCTGCTACTAAAGCAGTATCATCCACAAACAGTAGTTGGTTTATCATCAGAATTTTCCAAACTAAGACCCTTACATAATACTCTTGCATTAATTCCCCTTACATCATCACCTACTCAGGCATCAGGTGCTGCGTTCGTAAACAAATGCTCTTCAGCCGCTCGTGCTATAGATTTTATATGTGAGTACATGGTGAAAGTAAATTGTAAGTAGATTGTTTTAGCAAAATATCATAAAGCAATGCATCGTATAGCGCAGGAGTAGTATATATATATATATATATATATATATATATATATATATATATATATATATATATATATATATATATATATATATATATATATATATATATATATATATATATATATATATATATATATATATATATATATATATATATATACAGTGATCCCTCCAATTTTGCTATAC
>JAXIVD010001165.1:62426-75826 GCA_036785275.1 Cancer borealis
ATGTGTAAAATTAGATGATATCAATTAATGCCGAAAACATGAAAGACTATTATAGGTCTTTTTTTTGCACAAACGAAAGAAAATAATTAATAAGGGCGATCAAAAAATCTACAAATTGGTAAGTAATCGTTTTATGGCGCCGACGTACCACTCAGAGTGCGTTAATAGTGTAATTATAAGGAAATGTCGATTATGATATTGCCCTAAAACTAAACATAACATGGCGGCCGGCGACCTTACATATTGAGATCACTGGATGCAGTTGCCAGATGTCACCAGAACGAAACAATCTGAATTATGCGCCATCACTTCCTTGAGCGACTGTATGTATGTATATATATATATATATATATATATATATATATATATATATATATATATATATATATATATATATATACACAGGTTGAACCTCCCCAATTCGGAAACCTCGGGACCTGAGGCTTTCCGGATTATAGAAAATTCCGAACCACAGAAGGTCATTAAATAAACACCATGCTGAAAGAATACAAGTTTAATTTTACAGCAAGACAAGCAAACAATACATACAAATAAACTGCATAGAAAAAACTGAAATACATGTACACTGCTTTTCTCCTCCTTTAGTGTTTTACGAACCCCCATGATCTTACTGTCTGATTCACTGTAAAACTTTAAAATTTGGTCTTTCTGCTTCTTAATGTCATACACAGTTGATATGCCAATGTTGTACTCTTGGCATACAGTCCACACCGAGTAACCTTTATCCAGCTTCCTCAAAAGGTCAACTTTCCGTTGTATTGATAGTGTCATGTGTTTGCGCTTTTTCTTAGTTTCACTAACAACACTATCACTTCCTGGTCGCTTGGGAGCCATATTTAGGGATAAATATTACAGAGATATTATGGAAAAACAGTGTAAACACGCGATGGGTGAAGCTCCGCACGCGTCCCAGCGGCAGCCCCGCAAATTAAAATTATCCCGCCAAATTCAAAATTCAATTTATTCCGAATTACAGAATTTCGGATTAGGGAGGTTCAACCTGTATATATATATATATATATATATATATATATATATATATATATATATATATATATATATAATATACAGGAAGTCCTCGCTATACGATAGTTTGGTTTACGTTAAATTCGCAGATACGATACTAGCCAATCAGTACCCTTTTTTCAATTTACGATACTTGATTCGCAGTTACAATATCCAAAATTGGCGTGGCGAGTTGGGTGTGCTCAAATCGGCGTGGTGGCGCACGCAGGGTCACGACGCTACGCTACATGCGGCCAGCTCCGACAATTAATCATTCCCGCGCCACCATTACAAACACAGCGAAACCTTGTGCTCGTGATTTACTTCCATTAAATGACGAATTACGTAATGATTGCATAATTATATTCTTTTCTTTATTTTCTTTATTCAATTTGTTTATTTTTACACTAAGGTATGTATTTATGTATGTATCTGAATCTGAAGGAGTGACTTTGGCAATGTGTTGGAACGCATCCCTATCTAATACAAGTAAAAATGGGTTCGGTATACGATATTTCAGTTTACGATAGTGTTTCAAGGAACGCATAGCTATCGTAAAACGAGGACTTTCTATATACTGTCAGCCCCCGCCGAACACGACTGTTATCAGTTCTTGAGCCGTTCATGCACGACAAATTTTGTGTTGGGCGAATAGCAGATTCAATAAGAAAAAATAGGTTACGTTCCCAGACCCTCATTTTTTGGGGGTTTTAAATTTTTTTTACTAGTTTTTGGTGGCCTCATGCAGCCCAAACTTCTTGCCAGTTGCTATCCATCCTTGGCCATTATCGACCATGCCAATCACATCCATCTCCGCTAGGGTCAACACTTTCCTCCTCCTCTTCTCATTTGACCCTGAAGTAGATGGAGCCGAACGCTTGGAAGACATGGTGAGCACGAGAGCAGCACGACTACACACAACAACAACACAAGAGAGAGATAGAGCATGTGTGTGGGACTGACTGAGGCGAGACTGGGCGAGTGCACTGTGCTTGGTGGGGGAGGTCTGGATCTTGACTCCCAGTCTGCCCATGTGGGGGTGAGTAGAGCCCACCAAAATGGCGCACAACATCCGGCAGGAAAATCAAATCGTGTTATCACGAGTCAAAGTCGTGTTCAGCAAGCCATGGGATATTTTACCTAGTCGTGTAAACGCGAGTTTCGTGCACGGTGAACTAGTATTCGGCGGGGTATAACAGTATATATATTTATATACAGTAAGAACGGTCATCTCGCACATAATTGGTACTCGACTATCGGCCGCGAGATGGACGATATTGAAATACAGTGGAACCTCGACTTACGAGTGCCCCAACATACGAGTTTTTTGAGACACAAGCCGTCACTCAGTCGATTTTTTGCTTTGAATTGCGAGCCAAAATTTGAGGTACGAGTCAGCGTCAGGGCTGCATTCTTCTGTTGCAGCTGCTTTCTTTTTAACGCTAGCAGCAGTGCAATATTTACGTCTGAATCCATGTCACTGGCGCCGTTCATTTTGGAGCACTGAAGCAGGATGAGTGTCTTGACTGTCTTCAACGTAGGGAATTCTGCCTTTGTTTTGATACAGTTGGTACAGTTCGGTTATATTTACCGGTTCGGGCGTTGCCGAATGATGTCTTGGCGCCGACTCAGCACTTCATTGTGTGACCACAGCGCCGACGAAATATTCCAGCGAGACGAGGTCGACAAAAAATTGTCCGTGTGACCCGGCCTTTAGTGAACACAGCCATACGCCCGCCCAGCTTTCCCGTGCAAAATTCGTTCTCTGCTTGTGTTTACCTCGCCGCGTAAGGATCTCTGTTGTGCTCGCGTTCTGTGCTTTTGTGCATTTATTTTACCAAATTTCTTGTTTGTAACCATGGGTCCTAAGAAAGTGAGAGGAAAGGACAGCAGTGCAAAGAAGAAAAGGATGATGTCCATCGAATTAAAGCGTGAAATCATAGAAAAACATGAGCAAGGTGTGCGAGTAATGAACTTGGCGAGGCAATACGAGCGCAGTACTTCTACGATATGTACCATATTGAAGCAGAAGGAGTCGATAAAGGCTATAACACCAGCCAAGGGCGTTAAAATAATTTCTAAGCTCCGGACCTCTGTCCATGAAAAGATGGAGAATCTGCTATTGATGTGGGTGAGGGAGGAGGAGCTTGCGGGAGATACCGTGACGGAGGGTATCACCTGCGAGAAGGCACGAGCCATTTATGTTTTATTTCTTTACATTCTCTTTTATTATGTTTGTATACAATATTTGTTATTTATAAATACATTTTTCTTATTTAAAAACACGTAACAAAAAATTGGGTGGTATTTTGGGGGCTGGAACGGATTAATGGCATTTCAATTAATTTCAATGGGGAAAATTGATTTGATATACGAGCAAATTGAGTTACGAGCTCGGTCACGGAACGAATTAAACTGGTAAGTCAAGGTTCCACTGTACATCTAAATAGTATAATTGGTTCTTAGGTATGGTACATAAGCTTCTTATAACTCCCATTAACCCTCTAAGAATACAAAATATTTTGCCGAAAATTCACACATACAAGGTTATGCATAATCTGTATGATAATAAACAAGATTGAACACTAATGAAGGTTCAAATATTCTACTTACGTTATGAGAGTCTGTGACTGGCTTGAGTAGCCTGGCAGTGGTGGGGAGTAGTGGCTACTGGTTACTCACTCTTTCCTCCACCACCACCAGCACTGCGTGCAATCTCCGCTTCAAAGCCTTCAAAATCCATAGGGATGTCTTCTTCCTGTAAAAGGCCCAGCAGGTCGTCGACATCCTCTTCGTCTTCACCTGGTTCTGCTGTTATGTTAGCCAGAGCATTGGCAGCATTAGCATTAGCAGTCTGTGGTTGACTGATGTATCATGTGATCAGTGACTGGTGGAGAGCATTAACACGAGACATGTAGAGATCTTTATAAATGTTCATCACTTGATCAAGAGATGGCTGTAAGATGTTGCGTGGATATGGATGCCTGTCATATTCCTCCACTTGTTCAGTCAGGCGTAAGAAGGTGACTGAACATTTTGTTCCTGCTGTCCACCCTCTTCAGGATCATCTTGAGCTTCATCTTCCTCAAGCATCTCCTCAATAGTAGCCTCCTCTTGATGAATACCAATCATCTCTTGCAAGTCACTGGCCTCCACAGCCGAAAAGCCAGGTGCAGGAATCAGACGCGCAGCTTCCACCGTCTGTGAGAGAGTGGTGACTTCCTGTTGACGCTCGTGCTCAGCTGCTCCCACCTCACCAGTTGTATCAGGCCTACCCAACAAAAACTTCCATGCGTGTAACACTGTAGCCTTGGTTAATTTTCTGCCAGGCCTTCACAATGCGGTCAACAGCAGCCTTAATGTTGTAATTTTTCCAAAATTGCGTCACAGTTAAGACTTCTCGGCTCTGAGATTGTGGTGGATCTGGAGCTGAGCTGGTGCTGGCGATGGGTTCATTGGATTCATCCTCGTCACGTACACTTACTTCAGCCTCAATCCTCTGTAGCTCTTCTAGGGAGTCAGTCTTGACACGGATGTCATCATAGAGAGACTGATAATAAAAGAGCTTGACGTTGCAGATGAACTCTTTATCAAGAGGCTGTAGAAGCGATGTTGTATTAGGGGGGAGGAAGACAACTTCTACATTTGGATGACGTCCAATTAGGAATTTACCGTGCCCTGGAGCATTATCCATACATAGCAGCACTTTGAAGTCTAAATTCTTCCTTCGGCAGTAACTCTGGGCATCAGGGACGAAATGTTTATCAAACCAATTAGTGCACAGTGCCGACGTGACCCAAGCCTTCTTATTACTAGCTCAATAAACATTAAGCTAGTTCATATTACAACTCCGGTATGCTCTAGGTTTAACAGAGCGATAGATGACTTGGGGTTTCATCAAACAGTCACCACTTGAATTAGCTGTGAATAAAACAGTAATATGGTCCTTGGAAGGCTTCACACCCCTAGCCTGTTTTTCACTGTTGGCGATGAGGGTTGACTTTGGTGCCCGCTTCCAGTAAATCCCAGTTTCATCACAGTTAAAAATCTGGTCACAGCTGTAACCACCTTCAGTAACGAGACGTTGAAAATTTTCTGGATAAGTCCTGGCTGCTTCCTCATCTGCTGATCTGCTTTCAACATGCTTCAGGGCATACTTGACCTCATACCTCTTCTTAAATGCTGCTAACCAGTCTACATAAGCTGCGAAATGGGATGGAGGGTTAACATTTTTCTTACAGCATACTGAATCAAAGTACAACCGTGCTTGTGATCTTATTGCAGGGCCAGAAAGATCACCCTTCTCTCGATCCCTTCTGATTACCCATTCATTTAGGTAATGTTCTATGATTGCAAGCAATCTGTTACACTGTGAAGCATCAGCCAGCGTGCGAGCAGAGGAAAACCGAGAAAACACCTTCACAGAAGCAGCCAAGTTATCTCTATTTTTGCGCAGCGATCGTACTGTTGATTCAGGACAGTTAAACTTACGCATAATGTCACATGTTCTTGCACCACTGTTCATCATCTGAACCATTTCTTTCTTTTCCTGGAGTGTATATTTCCTGAGCTTCACCCCCTTGTCATTATCACGCTTCTCTTGTCCACCACAGTTTACACCACGATTTTCACCACTACCACTCATAGAACTCATGTTCTTTGTTATTACAGTGTATTGTACTTCCACTAGAACGTTTTCACTAGAACACCGAAAGTAAATATGCTCCACAGCACAACAAAATAGCAATATTGTTGTTGACCCAGCTCTTGCCGTGACACAACCGACCCAAACCAACCGTTTAACTGGCGCGCTGACCTATGCGCATGCGCGAGATGTTCATTTGGCACTGCTAGATGGCAGAAATAGAAGCGAGATGCTAAATTCAGGAGACTGTATTACGCGAGATGACCGTTCTTACTGTGTATATATATATATATATATATATATATATATATATATATATATATATATATATATATATATATATATATATATACTGTCGACCCTCCATTTAATTAACCCCGATGTAACGGACTTTGGATTTAACGGATTCTGTCTGCTAGCGGTCAATCAACCCGGATCTGGACTAAAGTCCGTTAGTGTAAAAGAAAGTCCGGTAGGTGGCGGTAGCGTCGGTATCATAATCCGTTAAAATCTAGGGCGAAAGGCCCAGCTTTTGGGTAATGAAATATAAAAACCTTATAACCAAACCTGACCGAATGAAACCTAATGTAACCATAACCTAACGTAACCTAACATCACATAACTTGAAAGATGTTTTGCCAGGTAAACAATGGTGAGCATCGCCTAAAACTTTCACAGATGTGTTGAGTACACTATGTATAGTATGTATGATTTCAAATTTATATCGATATCGTCTGAGCAGTAGGTATGCAGATTTACCCAAATACTTTTTGGCATACCTTAACCTAAGTTGTATGTACAGTATTTACAGTTGCACTCAATGTTTACTCCGAGTCAAAGAGAAGAGTCTGGGTGCAGCCATTAATATTTATGCTCCGCTCACAATCAGCTGATGTACCTAGGCTCCGCCTCCCTCCTCCTAGACATCATTGTTGAAACCACCATGGCATCTAATAAGTGTGCGTAGCTAGGTTAGGTTATTTTTTATTTTATTTATTTCTTCTTCTTTTTTATCTATTACCCATGGCGTCGGTAGGCTTCAGGGACGTTAGATAAGATTAGCCTACTAATTTTTATGGCACAGACTATTTATTTCTGGGCAAAGTATGATGCTTTTTCATTTCAAGAAACCTAAAGCTAACCCCACCCCAACCTAACATTGCGGGGGGGGGGGGTGCTGTAACCAGATACTAGTCTTACCTACTGAGGCAGTGGGTATACAAAAATTGAAACAAATGTTTTTAATAGTTTCCAGAAGTTAGTATATATTGCATGATATTCTGCAACCTTAATTCTATCTGACATGTAAGTATTAACCTCGGGAGAAGATGCTACACACACTTATTGGTCGCTGTGGTGGTTTCAACAGAGGCGGAACCTAGATACATCAGCTGATTGTGGGCGGAGCATAAATATTAATGGCTGCACCTAGACGCTTTCCTTTGACTCGGAGTAACCATTGAGTGCACCAGTAAATACTGTACATACAACTTAGGTTAAGGTAAGCTAAAAAGTATTTGGGTAAATCTGCATACATACTGCTCGGACGATATCAATATAAATATGAAGTCGTACATACTATAAATAGTGTACTCAACACATAAGAACATAAGAAATGAGGAGACTGCAAGAGGCCAGTTAATGACCACGTCTGTGAAGGTTTCAGGATGTGCTCACCATTGTTTACCTGGCAAAACATCTTTCAAGTTATGTTAGGTTAATTATGTTATGTTATGTTAAGTTTTGGTTAGGCTGGCATCATACTATGCGGTGCGGCCGTTGTGGCGCCATTGCGGCTAATCCGCGCAGTCTACCCCCAGCAGCCAGCGTAGATAGGTTGATTATCATGTTGTCCAAACTAAAAGTTATTTGTGCACTAGAAGCAGAGGACTTACTGAAAGAACCAACTCGTCGTAGACACTGGGTTCGCCCATTTAATGCTGAACGAGAAACAAGTAAAAGGTTTGAAAAGTTTTATCAGAATATACGAAAATATGATGAAAGGTTCTTTGAATATTACTGAATGTCCAAGTGTCATTAGTGGGTTAATGTCCTTGAGTTCACGCCCCCCCCCCCCCCCCCCCCCACACACACACACACACATATGTACACACACCCAAAGGTTGAGCCTATAATTATTTCCTACGGGAGCGCGGCTGAGGTCGAGATTAACTTGATCTCACCTCACCTGTCACCTCAACCGCCAGGCCAATATAAGTAGCTACACACACACACACTAGTTAGTCAGCCAACGTTGCAGCAATAAACTACCAAAGCAAGCTTGGGTGTTGTTCCAATCCTGATGTAGCATCTCATAACGCTATATGTATATATATATATATATATATATATATATATATATATATATATATATATATATATAATGCGGCCCGGTCGCATTGTGTGACAACGTCCATAGAGCTGTGTGTGTTTTCCCCCCATATGCGGCGATGTGGCGCTGCCGCAGCATGCTGTGGCGGGAGCGGCGGCGCCGCAGTAGTGTGACACCTCTCATTGGTTTGTGTGCGTTATCACCATTTGCAGCGCCGCAACGGCCACGCCGCATAGTATGACACCGGCCTTAGGTTACGTTAGGTTATGGTTATATTAGGTTCAGTTTTATAAGGTTTTTATATTATTTGCCTAAAAGTTATGCGTTTCACCCTAGATTTTTTTTCCGGATTGCCATAATATGGCCTTTAACCAAGCAACAGACTTTTTACACCAACGGTAGGGCTCCCTCCGCATTAGCCCATTAAATCGACGGTCGACAGTATATATATATATATATATATATATATATATATATATATATATATATATATGTATGTATATATGTCAGTGACGGCCCAATTTTTTGTGATTTTAGTCATTTTTGGACTTGTTTGTACATAAATACATGTAATTATACATTCTACAATAAAGAAAAACAAACATTATCTTGTTGCACACTATTAAACACTAATAAACAGTGTCACATCCCAAATTTGCGGAAAGAAATCCAATATTGCGAGACTGTGAGAAATGTCTGTGCGGGAAAAAAATAAACAATAGGCTTGATCTTGATCCTTATTTTGATGTCACAGGCTAGTTGAAGCTGCGGAAGAATACAGACCTCAGAATGGCTCGACATGTGCGAAACTAGTGCAGAAACCCCCACTTTGTCCAGACATTACCGGCAAAATTTGAGTTATATCGTAAAGTAAGAGTCATAAAAAATTAAATTTTGGGTCTTGGACGCAAAATTGGAATATCACAAAATTGGAGGGAGCACTATATATATATATATAATATATATATATATATATATATATATATATATATATATATATATATATATATATATATATATATATATATATATATATATATATATATATATATATATATATATATATATATATATATATATATATACATATATATATATATATATATATATATATATATATATATATATATACGAGGTCCATCCAAAAAGTATCCGACCTATGCCCATAAAAGAAAAAATTGTTTACCATTCAGTTATTCCTTTTTGTGGCAGTTGATGTCACCATTCCTGCGCATGCGTAGAAGTTTTTACAGCTGTACTGCACACCAGCTCTCGCCTGTGAAGGCTAGAGAGCAGACATCTAGCACATGCTCGTCGGATTTTCGTCCTTACGTAACATCTCGGAGCGCATCGAGCAGCGGTACTGCAACTCCGTCTGGAAATTGCACAAGACCTGCTTGACTGTGCTAACAGTAACTCTGACTTCATAAAGACCATCATCACTAGTGATGAGACATGGGTGTATGGATACGACCCCGAAACAAATTTTCAGTCATCACAATGGAATCATCACACATCACCAAGACCAAAAAAAGCACGAAAGGTTCGCAGCAATGTCAAAGTAATGTTGACATGTTTTTTTTACTCCAGTGGTATTGTGCATCATGAATATGCACCAGCAGGACAAACAATCAATAAGGAGTACTATCTGGGGGTTATGAGACACCTTCGTGATACTGTGCGACGAAAACGACCGGAAATGTGGGCTGCGCGAAATTGGCAGCTTTATCATGACAATGCGCCCGCTCATTCTGCCCACCTGATCCAAGCTTACCTGACCAAAATCAACACTCCACTTGTTCGCCACCCTCCCTACTCTCCAGACATGGCACCTTGTGACTTCTGGCTGTTCCCTAGACTGAAATAACCCGTAAAAGGAAATCGCTTTGAGTGGAGAGAGGAAATTATGAGAAAAGCGACGGCAGAGCTCTACAACATTCCAGTTACGGCATTCCAGAGATGTTACCAGCAGTGGCAGCACCGCTGGGAGAAGTGTGTGAACTCCCAAGGGGAGTACTTTGAAGGTGATTAAAAAAGATTTGTGAAATGTACACAATTCTTTTATCTATAGACTAAGGTCGGATACTTTTTGGATGGACCTCGTGTATATATATATATATATATATATATATATATATATATATATATGTATATATGTATATATATATATATATATATATATATATATATATATATATATTATATATATATATATATGTTTATATGTATATATGTATATATATATATATATATATATATATATATATATATATATATATATATATGTATATATATATATATATATATATATATATATATATATATATATGTAATATATATATATATATTATATATATATATATATATATATATATATATATATATATATATATTATATATATATATATATATATATATATATATATATATATATATATATATGTATATATATATATATATATATATATATATATATATATATATATATATATATACACACCCACACACATAATAAAATCTCCCATCAAACGAATAATTGGTGCCAAAAAAACACGTTAAATATGAATTCGTTAGATATAGATACATAAATTTGTGAAAAATTTTAATTGGTGCGAAAACTTCAGCCAAGTCCCTAATTTTGCCCTGCCGAGTGTTATTTTGTGACCTAAAAAAATCATATTCAATATTTATTATTAGAAGAATTAATAATAAACCAACCTGTGAGAGAATAATGAGGTATGTAGGTGAGACGCCATCTATGGTATCCGAGGCAGGAAGGTGAAACTACCTGGTAGAACCAGAGCCGCACACCCCATTCATTATTTAGCAAATTTGCTAGAAAATCACACTAAAAATCAAGCTAAATTGTGTAGCCCAAAAAATCGCTAGTAGCAGATTTCAAAAGTTAGCGGATGGCATAAAAAAGATAGCCCAATCCGCTACTTGTATCCCAATCTGGCAACACTGAAAGTGACGAGGAGGGAGTGAGGGAGGGATGCTAGGGTGTGGCAAAAATTCAGCGATCAGCAGGAAGTTTGAAATTCGATCCCAGGCGCCCCGGATAATTGCGGTTAAATATGAATCTTGGATTACTAGATTGGAGGTGGGATAGAGCTTCAAAAGGGTCGTTAGATCCAAATGCGTTCGATGAGGGACCACTGTAGATACATAAACTTATAGGAAAAATTATAATTGGTGCCCAAACTTTGACCGAGTCCCTATTTTCTCCTATTTTTGCCCTTCGGAGTGTTATTTTGAGACCTTAAATACATACAAATCATACATTATATATATATTATCTGCTACCTGAGGCTAGGGCAGACATCATGAGAGGCGTAACACACCGCCAGACACTCGTTAGATGGGATGGAGGGCCAAAAAAAGGGAGCAATGAGATGAGCACAATGGAACACAGTTGAAAGATAGCGCGGGACTGTCGAAAGTGACCAGTGTTGCCAAAAAATTTTTTTTATAAAAGTAGTCTAAATTTGCATTGAAAGAATAAATTTTTACAAATTTGCTAAAAAAAAATTGCTCTCGAGCTAAATTGTGTAGCCCAGAAAGTCACAAGTAGCGGATTAAAAAAATTATTAGCGGATGGCATAAAAAGATGGCCCAATGCGTTACTTGTAGCCCAATCTGGCAATACTGAAAGTGACGAGGAGGGATGGGCGCCGGAGTGTGGCAAAAATTCAGTGATCAGCGGGGAGTTTGATATGAATTCGTTAGATCCAAATGCATTAGATGAGAGACTCCACTGTATATATCTATATTATATATACTGTCGATGCTTGATTTAATGGACTAATGCAGAGGGAACCCTGTCCGTTAATGTAAAAGTCCGTTGCCTGTTTAAAGGCCATAATATGGCAATCTTGAAAAAAAAATTTAGGATGAAACGCATAACCTATGGGTAATGAAACATAAAAAAAACATATCTGAACCAAAAATAACATAACATAATTAATCTAACATAACTTGAAAGATGTTTTTGTCAGGTAAATAATGGTGAGCACCACATGAAACCTTCACAGATGTGTTGAGTACACTATGTATAGTATGTACGACTTCATATTTATATCGATATCATCCGAGCATTAATTGTGCAGATTTACCTAAATACTTTTTAGCTTACCTTAACCTAAATTGTATGTACAGTATTTACAGTTGCACTGAATGGTTATTCCGAGTCAGAGGGAAGTATCTGGGTGCAACCATTAATCCACCCACAATCAGCTGATATATACCTAGGCTCTGCCTCCCTTCTTCCTCTAGGCATCAGTATTGAAACTACCATGGAGGCTAATAAATGTGTGTAGCATCTTCTCCCAAGGTTAATGTCAGACACGTCAGATAGAATTAAGGTTGACTAATATCTTGCAATATATATCAACTTCTGGAAACATTTAAAAACTTTATAAAAAAAATTTTATACCTACCGCCTCAGTAGGTAAGACCAGTATCTGGTCACAGACCCGCAATGTCAGGTTAGGTTAGAGTGGGGTTGGGGTTAGGTTAGATTAGTTTAGTTTAGTTTTGGTTAGGTTTCTCGAAATGAAAAAAAACATCATACTTTGCCCAGAAATAAATAGTCTGTACCTCAAAGTTAGTAGGCTAACCTTATCTAACCTAACCTAGCTAAACAAACTTATTAGACTCCATGATGGTTTCAACACTGATGCCGAGAGGAAGGAGGGAGGCGGAGCCTAGGTACATCAGCTGATTGTGGGCGGAGCATAAAGATTAATGGCTGCACCCAGACGCATCCCTCTGACTCTGAGTAATCATTGAGTGCAACTGTGAATACTGTACATATAACTTAGGTTAAGGTAAGCCAAAGAGTATTTGGGTAAATCTGAATAACTACTGCTTTGACAATATCAATATAAATTTGAAGCCATACATACTATATATTGTGTACTCAACACATCTGTGAAAGTTGTTAGGTTACGTTAGGTTATGGTTAGATTAAGTTATGTTAGGTTTTGTTATATAGGGTTTCATTACCCAAAAGTTGGGTGGTTTATCCTAGATTTTCACGATTTTTGTCCGTTGGTGGACAGTCCGTTAAATCGGTGTATGTTAAATCAAGCGTCGACAGGATATATATATATATATATATATATATATATATATATATATATATATATATATATATATATATATATATATATATATATATATATATATATATATATATATATATATATATATATATATATATATATATATATATATATATATATATATATATATATATATATATATATATATATATATATATATATATATATATATATATATATATATATATATATATATATAATATATATATATATATATATATATATATATATATATATATATATATATATATATATATATATATATATATAT
>JAXIVD010001165.1:83526-88526 GCA_036785275.1 Cancer borealis
GGTTTTCCCCGAATCTGTTGGTGTTTGGGCACCGGATGCGCGGTCCGTTGGACTTAGTACGGGAAGCCTGTTGTGCCCCCACTCGGACCGTCCCGAGTCGCTCTTGAAGAGCGTGTTAAGGACTCGGGAAAGACTAGTGAACGCGCTGGATGTGGCTCAGCACCATCTCGGAGCTGCCCAGAAGAAAATGAAGGGATACTACAACCAGAAGGCCAAGTAAGGTGTTGGTGTTGCTTCCTCTACAAGGACAGCCGCTTGCGGCCAGTTACTGTGGCCCTTATGTGGTTGAGAAGAAGGTGGGGGACTTGGACTACCTGGTGGCCACTCCTGATCGGCGTAAGAGGGCTAAACTTTGCCATGTAAGTATGCTGAAGCCCTACTTCCGTAGAAAGAACCATGAGGGTAGTTTTAGTTCTGCCAAGAAGGAGGCATCTTTAGTTTTATTTTTCTGCCGTTCAGAGGAGGCCACCGAGGTTCTGGGTTCAGAACCTCTTATCCCCGCGGAGCCCTGGGAGCAGAACAGTGCGCTGCTCCTTGAAGAAGACCTGCAACACCTGGGAGAGGTGCAGAAGCAGGAGATGCTTCGGCGGTTGGGAAGGTACCCTTCTGTCTTTAACAATGTCCCAGGCAGAACAAGCCTGATTCAACATGACATTGATGTGGGGGAGTCCACTCCAGTTAAGCTGGCTCCATATAGAGTGAATCCCCAGAAGCAGCAGTTGGTGGAGAAGGAGTTGGAGTATATGTTGGAGCACGACCTGATTAAGAGGACGTATAGCCAGTGAAGTTCGCCTGTTACCCTTCAACCCAAGCCTGACGGTAAGGTCAGGTTTTGCATTGACTTTAGGAAGGTCAATACACTTACCAAAGCCGAAACCTACCCGTTGCCCCGGGTGGATGATTCAGTGGACCGTATTGGCGGGGCTACGTTTATCTCAAATGTGGACTTGGTGAAGGGCTACTGGCAGGTTCCTCTCACGGACCGTGCTAAAGAGATAGCTAGTTTTGTGGCTAATGGGGCAGTCTATCAGTGCCAGGTGATGCCCTATGGACTTAAAAATGCCCCAGCCACGTTCCAACGTTTGATGGACCAGGTGGTGGATGGACTCCAGCACTGCGTCGTGTACATCGATGACGTGGTCATTTATGTTCTATGACACCTGTTGCTCAGACCATCTTTACAATGTGGAGGCACTGTTTGCACGACTCCAGGAGGCTGGGTTGGTGGTCAACCTGGACAAATGTGACTTTGTCAAGGCTCGGGTTCAGTACCTGGGGTATGTGGTGGGCCACGGCTACATCACTCCTCCCGAAGCCAAAGTGGAGGCGATCAGGCGGTTCCCCGCACCGACTTGTCGCCGCGCTCTGCAGAGATTCCTCGGGGTAGTAGGCTACTACCGCCAATTTGTGCCAGGGTATTCCACCTTGCTGGCACCTTTGACTGACCTCTTGCAAAAGGGGAAGAAGTGGGTGTGGAGTGAGGCGTGTGAAAGCGCCTTCTCCCAAGTAAATGACCTCATGTGCGGTTAGCCAGTTTTACGGGCTCCGGACTTCACCAGGCCTTTTGCTTTGGCGGTCGATGCCAGCCAGGCCGGGGTGGGCGTAGTTCTCATGCAGCTCGACGAACACCAAGTGAATTACCCTGTCTGCTACTTCTCTAAGAAGTTTACTTCTGCCCAAAGGAACTACTTTGTTATTGAGCAAGAGTTACTGGTCATTCTTTCGGCTCTGCAACATTTCGAAATCTATTTTTCGGCCTATGGTCCCCTAGTCACCATCTATTCTGACCATAGTCCTTTGCAATTTTTAGATAAGTTTAAATTAAAAAATGTGCGACTCACTTGGTGGAGTTTACTCTTGCAGGAGTATAACCTGGAGGTCCGCCACATTAAGGGGGTAGACAATGTTGTGGCCGATTGTCTGTCGCGAGCCAGTGAATGACTCAGACAGCTTAAAAATTTTATAAGTCCGTAAGACTTATAAAATTTTTCCTTTAAGCGGGGGCGTGTTGCGGGCCCCACCCTGCGGGAAGTGTTAGTCTCACGAGGCTACATGTCTACGTCACAAGAAGGTGTGTTACGCCTATGTGTATTATGAGAGGGCGCGCGACGAGTCATGGGAGTCTGCGTGGCGGGGGGGTCGCGAGGCTGTGTGGCGGAACAGATGAGCAGTCGTAGGTGATGAATTAAGGAGAATTAAGGCGAGTCTTGCGTTGAGTTTACTTTAACTTCTGTTTCCTCGTTCTCCAAATTTTCCTGACTTTCCTTCTGTCTTCTCTGTTTTGCAAAGTGTCTTGTCTTGTAAATCGTTTTGTTCTGCATTCTCTCATATGCAAATCATTGTACTACGTTGCTTATGAGCGGAGCAGAGATTTTGTGAAAGAGAGAGTTTTATTAGGCTATGCGTCGAGATTGCGCGGTGTGGGGGAAACCCGGCGTGCTCATCGTACGACATGGCATCTCAGCTCGGGGAGTCGGGCAGTGCGTGTGAGTGAAACTTCAGTTAGCCTGGTGCCGCCACTCAGAACACATCACGCTCTGCTGCTCTCCCCAATTTGGCATTATTCCGTATGTAACCTCCTCATATTTAAGGGAGTGGGTTTTACGATTGGCCTGTTAGTTCAGGGGTAATTTGTGTAGGTAGACAGTAAGGCCATGTCTATACGAGGACCAGGTTACCGTGCCGAGAGCAGCTGAAGAGAGTGTGTTGGCGGTATAATTAATATCTTGCCTGAGTTAACTCCACCTAAGTCTCAGTGTCCAGGAACTTCTCGTAAGGAGGCTCCGGATATTGTCAGGCTGTTGAGTTTAATGAAGTAGTTTCTGCGTTGTTTGCTTTGTCGGCGTTGTCTTCGTTGTTTTCGTTGTCCTCATGGTGAGAGAGAGAGCCTATCACCTGGGGCCTCTTGTTTGATAACACAGATGAGGAGTAATCCCGTCTTAGTATTAATTTACTACGACTCATATAACGCACTGTACGGAGTCCCCTCGCGGGAGGCTACTTTGCAGGGTGTTAATTGAGTCGAGAGGGGTTATTGTCCAAACCAGAAGTGGGTAGAAAGACACCTTGTGGGCTGTATTCTGGTTGGAGCGATAGCTCCTTGTCTAGGCACTGTAATCTTGTGCTCGCTGTAAGTCTCTTTAGAATGTAAGGAGGAGACGGTAGTTATTACTGGGAGATTCCTTGTTCTTTGGAGCGTTAAAAGAACTGGCGACCTCTTAACGTTAACGGGGTGGCTGTAGGTGCTGTGTTTGGGGGCTAAGAGTGCATAGGCTCCTTAACCAGGCACTTCTCGTTTATAGTCTAGTTGTCCAGCCGCCGGCGTGTGGCCCTCGGAGTGACTAGTCCTACGGGATAGTCGACTTTCCTAGCCCTTTGGTGGGTTAAAAGGACGTATAAACATCAGCACTACAGTTCGTACACGCCCGCAACATGGTTGTGACTGGGTTGTTCATAAGTGGACACCCGGCACTAGTGTATCAGAACCGTGTCCTGCGGTGTGACCGTAACAATATATATATATATATATATATATATATATATATATATATATATATATATATATATATATATATATATATATATATATATATATATACATATACATATATATATATATATATATATATATATATATATATATATATATATATATATATATATATATATATATATATACATATATATATACTCACACATACACACATACACATACACACAGAAATATATGTACATATATATATACACCTACACACACCTACACATACATACATATATATACCTACACATAACTATACATTCATTAAAGTTTTATGAGCAGTCCAATGAATTATCAACTCATGAAAGTATTCATCCAGCGAACATAGTATCATTAAAAACTATAAACCATTATTTTTAAGAAGGGACAAACAAAATTCCAAAATAAAAACGAAACTAATAAAAAACCTAATAACTCACAGACAAAATGCCAAAATAAAAATAAGACTAATAAAAAACCTAATAACACACACAAACAATCCCTTATCGAACACTAAAAATACTATATCTAAAACACATACTACGCCTAAAATATACTAGAAACACATAATAAAAACCTCACTCTAAATTTCCAAAATAAATATAAAGTTCTTTCATGCCACAGCAAAAGCCAAGAACTAAGAGGGCTCGTATAAATTCAATATATCATGTATTATTTTGCAAGTAATATTTTGGTTAAGTCTTCCTGTAAATAAATCTGGAATATCAGTAAAGCCATAAGATATTCTTAAGTGTTGTGAGAGGGGGCAGTATTGCACCACATGCTGCTCGGTCTGCACCGCCCCACACTGGCATAGCCTCTCCTCCAACGGTAGGCGGCCACGACCTCGCCTGTTCCACCGTCCTGTTTCATATGTCAAAGTATGACCGCTCAGACGAAAACGTGTAAAATATATTCTGTGTGTTTCGTTCGTCGAGTGTCTTGTGTTGTATATCGGGTGTACTACAAAGTCTGGGTTCATGTATTTATTATATGTTAACCTTCTTGATGACTCACTTTGTGCAATGTTGTGTATGAGGTTTTGTCTGTCTTGGTCTAAGCTAACAACCTCTCTAGTTATATAGTTACGCACAAGCCGAGATGTGGACGTGTTGCTATTTCTTACCAAATTTATCGCGTGCACAAGGGGATCGCCATTTAACGTAGACCTTTGTTGCCATATATTGCGAAAAAATCTGTGTTGTTTATACTCAATAAGACTCTTCAAACTTGTAAATCCTTCTTCTACATAACACAGATCTGTACATGTTGTTTTCCTAACTAAACTAAGTTCCTTAATACACCAATTATACATTTATATTATTGGTTTGAGGTCGGCATTCAACCAAGACTCGCACCCATACAAAATTGTAGACATCATAGCTGCCTCAAATACTCGTCTTTTTACAGTAAATGGAACATCGACGTTCTTTTTTACAAATGAAATAAATTTTAAAACATACGACATCTTGGCTACTGCATG
>JAXIVD010001166.1:0-2500 GCA_036785275.1 Cancer borealis
AGGAAGAGAAGGAAGGGAAGGAAGGGAAGGAAGGGACGGGAAGAGAAGGAAGGAAGAAAGGGAAGGAGAAGGGAGGACGCTGACAAGATAGGAAGGAAGAGGAAAACAAATATTAATAGTATAGTATAAGGACACCAAAGTAACTCTAGTAAAAAGATATATATATATATATATATATATATATATATATATATATATATATATATATATATATATATATATATATATATATATATATAACTAAATATGGAAAAAATGAATGAATGAATAATAATAAATATGACAAGGAATAAATGTGGACAATAATAATAATAATAATAATAATAATAATAATAATAATTAATAACAGATGATGAGGTGGTATTATGACTACTAGAGGAATGAATAAATAAATGTATGAATAAAAAAAAGTTATACTAAATGAATAACACCATTGTTGACAAGCGAAAGGGAATGAATGAATGATGAATAACAGATGCATAACATAACATAACGAAATTGGCTAATGAGTGAATGAATGAACGACTTAAAGATGAATAACAGGAAATGAATGACATAAATAACGCTTTCAGTCCATCCATTCCCAATGAACCTTCGCCCTCCTGCCCTAAATTACAGACCGCGCCTCCATACCCACCCACTAACACCCCCCTTTCTCTCTCTCTCTCTCTCTCTCTCTCTCTCTCTCTCTCTCTCTCTCTCTCTCTCTCTCTCTCTCTCTCTCTCTCTCTCATCCTCCCTTCTTCCGTTCCTTTCCTCCCACCTGCCTTCACCGCCCTCCATTCCTCCCTCCCTCCTTCCCTTCTTCTCACAAACACCTGCTTCTTCCCTCCTGAGAGAGAGAGAGAGAGAGAGAGAGAGAGAGAGAGAGAGAGAGAGAGAGAGAGAGAGAGAGAGAGAGAGAGAGAGAGAGAGAGAGAGAGTAATACAATATCAATCTATACATGTAAGGAGTAAGTGGTACGTGACATTACATCAACACACACTTAACTACTACTACTACTGCTGCTGCTACTGCTGCTGCTACCTAACGGAGAGAAGAAAGGTGTGCACTCAGGTGAGAAAGAGAGAGAGAGAGAGAGAGAGGAGAGAGAGAGAGAGAGAGAGAGAGAGAGAGAGAGAGAGAGAGAGAGAGAGAGAGAGAGAGAGAGAGAGAGAGAGAGAGAAAAAAAGGAAGCTAAAATTCGCCAATCCAGTATCATTGAAGGCATCTAAATAAACACACACACACACACACACACACACACACACACACACACACACACACACACACACACGTAGTACGTACGCACATAACTTCACCCCCCACCACCACTCACTCCCCCTCACCCCCATTCACCAAAAACAAAAACACAAAAATAAAAATGCCAAAGTTCGTTTCAGAAATCAAGAACAAACCAAGAATAACAACAACAATAACAACAACAATAATAATAATAATGATAATAATAACAAAAATACACTTTGACAACCATAAATACACACTGACCTTTCCTGGGGAGGCAGATCAACGTAATATAAGGGAGGAAGAGGGAGATAGGTAGTGATTACGCACCAAAAACAGAGACCAGTCAGATAAGGTGCTGGGGAGGATTGGTTACACGCCCTTCCCGCGACAAGGCTCAATACATACTGCTGCCGTTTCTACCTTTGCTTGAAACCACCACCACCACCATTCAAGTTGTCATATACCTTTTATTCCCTCCAAACACACCGTGACATTCTATAACTCTTTCCCATTTTAATATTTCCTCTCCTATTTAAATTTATAACGTAAGGAAATAATTTGTATGGTGATACGAATATGGACAGGGTGATTATTAGTATATTTTGGCGGAAAGGAGAGGAAAATTAGGAGGAGGAGGAGGACAAGGAGGAAATTGGGGAGGAATGGCATCACGGAGAGAGACTTCCAGAATGGTTGGGAGAGGAAGTCTGCGAACACACACACACACACACACACACACACACACACACACACACACACACACACACACACACACACACAGACAGCGAGGGAAAGTTTTATGGTTTTGGTTAGGGCCGTGTGTGTGTGTGTGTGTGTGTGTGTGTGTGTGTGTGTGTGTGTGTGTGTGTGTGTGTGTGTGTGTGTGTGTGTGTGTGTGTGTGTGTGTGTGTGTTGCTATACCACTTCTATAATCACATCGATAATTCCTGAACAATTCAATAACCACATAATTTCACATTGGGTTAGGTGGTATACATTTATATTACTCAACACCACAACACCAGTACGCAACACTACAACACCAGCACTCAACACCACAACACCAGCACTCAACACCACAACACCAGCACTCAACACCACAACACCAGCACGCAACACCACAACACCAGCACGCAACACCACTGCGGTAACTCATTAAAGGCGATTAAAAGTCTTTATTTTATGACTAGGTGTGACTCTTTCTAATGTCTATCACACATTAAACTCATTACACACACACACACACACACACACACACACACACACACACAC